>JASANF010005931.1:0-78288 GCA_030248245.1 Trissonchulus sp. WLG1_4
TAATGGGAAGAGCATATATGACAATTAGTGAAAGTACATAATGGGAAGAGTATGATAATTAGTGAAAGTACATAATGGCAAGAGGATGTGACAAATAGTGATATTATAAGTAAGTACATAATGGGAAGAGTATGACAATATTAATATCAAGAGTACATATATGAGTATGACAGTTTTTTTGACACTCGTTGCAAACTGACTATTCCAAGCAGTTTTATTAAAAATCATGGTCTCAGGTTTGTGTTGACAAAAAAATAGCCAAACAGTCTTGTCACTTCTTCACAGACAGGAGCCGACCAAATTGTGTTCTTGTTCAACTTTGTCAAGAACCACGTTGAATTCACAAAAATCATGCTTAGCAATACGTAATTTGTTTTATGTACATCTACTTCGTTCAGTTACGCACATATTGCTAGATCGTTCATAATGAGCAAAACACAAAGTTAAAACCGTGTGTTAGAAGCTGCGCGTTCTGTCTAAACGTCAGGTGCAAAAGTATCTAAAGTCGGGCCAAAAACTGCTATGCAAGCCCTGAGACGAAACGCGTGAATTTTGCGACTACATACGTGCTGTACTGTGGCTGTTTGAATCGTGTTCCATTCGTAAATAAATCACGTATTTAGTTTTCTCTCAGACCACCAATTTTTCGATTAGACGCTAGTTCAGCCGTTGACAATGTTGTCACACAGCTCCTTTATTGCATTCATGCCCAAAAGGCATGCGTCGCCAATGGCTTCTGAATCTCAAAATTCATGATATCGACGCGCTGATATTCAATCTAGGAAACATTCTTGCAACAGGTTACGTTATATTACTACCCACCTACTGTTTCTGTGTGCAAAAGTTTCGAGGACTTGACACGCTACACACACATACATACATACACAAACTTGCCGCCACACAATGCATAATATACGCTGAGATCCACGAATCGCACACACGGTGAACACAGCACACAGTACACACACGCTCACACAAATAATGAATTTTTACGACCTATCAATTTTTGCACAGCTATTAACACAGTGAGCATGAGATACGTGCTAAAGTGAGCGTTTGTAATATAGTATATACGCGGCGGCTGAGGCCGCCGCGTAAAAATATAGGTACAAAGAGTGAAGTGAACACATATGTGGTACGCTTTTTTAAGGCGTGTTTTCATTTAGGTATTTAAAGGCTATAGTCGGTTATTAAAACGTGTGTACGCGTACATTTGTACATTTTTGTTCTCGTATATTGTCAGCATAGGGTCGGACAAGATGTTTAGTCAAGAAGCGAAGTTTCTGTTAGCCCAGTTCATACTTGTTTTAGTCCTTGTCCATATCGTTTTGTCCATAATTTTTTTCAGAAAACCTGCACGCACAACCAAATATTCCAATTTTTTGGATAACGATAGTTGAGGTCACCTCTAGACTTTATAATTAGCTCAAACGCATTTGTCATTTTTTCACAGCAGCTCACCGAACTTTGTCATTGTCCCTATCCCTGTGTCCTTAAGGACAATTGTGAACCTGGCTTTAAACATTCAGCTAAAAATACGACTTACCGCATGATGCTAGAAACTGCGTTTAGTGAGAAAAAGTACAGACACGTCTCACAAATTGTGACTGCATCTCAAATTTGCAGGGTTTAAATAGTTAACCAAAATCATAAATCGAATGGTAATAAAATTGATAAGAAATTTTCATAAGAGCCTAATTATTAGCCGCTCAACATGTTTATAATATTCTGACGGTGTTTAGGGAAAGCTATTATCGCATATTTTATGGCGCAATTATAGCCAAAAGCAATTAGGGTCATTCTAGCCCACACTAGTTCAAAGTTTGAAATTATATCTTAATAGATTAACCATATTGCTATATCCTGTTATGGCATGGTTAGAATTTGGAGGGGGGTTCATAACGATTTGAAATGAATAATATATGGTGAAAAATGTTGAGTGACACACATTATTTATTATAATAAACACAAACAACGTTATTCATTATATATAATAACAGTTTTCGTTCGCTGTAAGTTTTGTTTTAATTTCAGTTATTTTAAACTATCGTGCTCAAACTGTTGGTACAGTAAGCTTCTTTGAACCAAGCCGCGCGTAGTATAGTCATAGCCTGTAATAGAGATGGGATCGGTTTCATTGGAACCGGATAGAACCGGAACCGGATGAAACCAGGACCGGAACCGGAACCGGCATCAATTTTAGAACCGGAAACGGAACCGGCATGGTGTCAGTTCCAACCGGATCCATCATATTTTTCTGTGACCATCAATGTTTTTTTTGCAGTTCTGTCCGTACATTTCAGTTTTGCTACTGATGCTGCCATAGTTTATATTTTATGTGCAAGGTTTTGAATACGCCAAAAAAATTGCGCAACACAGAATTAGAAAAGTGGAACCGGAACCTGAACCGGAACCCTGGAACCGGAACCACAACTGGTAAAGTGGAACCGGTCCCATCTGTTGTCTGTAATGAAGCTGTCATCCTTATACCAAACTTTACTGGTATAGCACCGTTTAGTCCGTTTAATCCAGTAAAGGAAGGAATCCAGTTTAAATCACATGCAGTTTAAACTAATGCACATTTTTTGTGTTAGCTCAAATGCAACATACTATAGTCCACAATTATTGTTTAACCCTTTAAGGTTGTGGTGTCGCCAAAGGTCGGTCGGTCGTCGGTCGGAGTTTTTTTGCTTTGAAATCGTACGTTCACTGAGAAACTAGTCTAATGCTATACTGTGCTAAATAGTTTAAGGTGGCGCTCCGAATAACTTCCATAACTTTCTTATCTTATAAGTCGACGTAGGTTCTAGCTAGAATGAATTTCGTTTAAATATATTGAAGCCTGTTACAAAGCTCTGTTTCTGAGTAAGTTTCACGTGCCTGCTGCCTTGTTCTGATTTTTTATCACCGATTGAAAATTTCTATTTTCGCTAAATGCGCATAATTTTTCAAACGGCATAACTGAGCGAAACTTTGTTCAAATTTTACGATCTATAGCTTAAACTGTAGGTAATTATGTTGTCCGAGGTGTATCTTTTCTTATAATTTTAATCCAATTGTTTTGGCTCAAAATACACTAGTTTTTCTAAAATTGGTCAACTTGAAGTCGCTGCAGAATTTCACCAAAAACAGAAATCAACATTTTCAAAGAAGGTACACCTGAAACTACTTATTTTCCAACTTTAAGTCAAATTTCACAATGAAAAAACGACATGGAGGAGAGCTATCACGATTCAAAAAAGGCTATTGCCGATCAGAAAAATCTGAGGTTTGCCCACACGAACGACAGTGTCTAAAAATAGAGCGTATTTTTTAATGCAAATAACCATTGAGAAAAGTTGGAGAAGCCAAAAAGTAGCTAACGAAAAATTAGCTTGAAAAATAGTGCATTTTTGTCAATATCGCTCAACGTAATTTGAAAATTTTTTTACAAATGTTTGCCTACACAAACGACTTTTTAAAAAGTTGCAGTCACCTATTATCTGCGGAAAACCGTTATCAAAAGTAACAAAAGCCATATACAAATTTTCGGAAAATCGATTTGAAAATTCTGCCATATCAAAATTCAGGTCAACAAATCAATTTCAACAAAACTACATGTTATGTATATCAAACGAAAGCTAATTCACTGCTGAACAACCTTTCTTCAGGAACAAACACCTGAAAACGTGACTGAAAACTTTTACTGCCCAAAGTCAGTTATTCGGAGCGCCACCTTAAGGTGGTAGTAACGTTTTCGACAGTTTTGCAGGAGTAAAACTTGACAACTTACGATTAATTTTTAATCAATAATAATACATAGTACGCATGTTTTCTAATTTAGAAAACAATAAACTATTTCGAGATAAATGCTTGCTAAAATAGCTTGAAACAATCATTTTTAATTTTCACAGAAAATATTTTTCAGCCAGTTACGACAATATTTTGTAAATTTTATGTTTGGCTAAGCCAAAGTAAGCTAGTCAAAGCGGCCGCTTATTGAAAAAAGAAAAAATGACACACTGCATGTCAAATACCTTCAATTTAGATGCCAAAACTTATCCCTCCGCGTTTCGCTTTTTGAAATTACGTCACATTTATGTAATATTTCTTTTTGAACTATAGCCATTACACAAAAGTCCGCAAAACTTAGCAACTAATAGAAGGATTTTGTTCAAAAATTGGGATAAATTGGCACAAGTATGTGTCTATCCTATGTTAAAATTTCAAAAATTTCAAAAGCTTAAAATGTGCTTACATCAAATTCACTCACAGAATTCTATAAAAATGTACTTCCATGAACTAAATCTCAAGTCTCGCTGTTGCAAACTTTTCATGTGTTATTTTACATGTTTTTTAGACAACTTTTGATGTGTCAATTTTTCTATTTGTTTTAACTCAGCGTTTCGTTTCGTTCCGTCAATTTTCTTAACCTGTGGTCTCAGCTCAACCAAAACTTCATACTACAGTATTGCAAGCCTGCGTTTTGTTGTAATTTCAGGTGAGCTAAGACTACGGTTTAAAAAATCTTGTTAACAGATCAGGCCATAGGTAGTTGTAAAGAGATTAAGGGCCAATTATGCAAAAACGTCCGGAGAACGGTGATTTTTCAAGACCACCGTTGTGAAAGGTTGTACCCACTCTCACCTACCTACACACATAGCGAAGAGTGTCAAACGTGCACCAAACAGCAGGCTACGTTGCAATCCACATAAAAAACAAGCATCCAAAAAAATTTTCAGAATTGACAATATTTCAACATTTGAAGCAACAGTTTGAGCGTACATATTTTCGGCTTGACTGTAAGTTTCTGTTTTTTTATGCTAATTCTGTATAACTGAATATTGTGGAATTTCTCTACGAGTATATTCTTGCCCAACTTAAAAAATAGCTGAGGTGTGCAATTTCACCACAGTGGCAAACTACTCCTGTGAACATCAAAGCTCAAAGAGCTATCATATCCAGTTCCAGAGCATTGTCCACACGGCTTAAGCTATGTTCAAACTTGCCTTCAATAACATAGGGACAAGGACAAAGACAATTTTTGTTTAACTATTGTGAAACATTGACACAATCGTTTTGTCTAAGTTTAGACATACAAATTGCAATTTACGCATACTTTCTTCTTGAGCCATTCGGTTTGAAAAAGGTCTTGGAATTGCTCAATGACAAAACAATTGGGAAAAGGATATGGACGAGTGTGGACGGGGCTTATGGCAGAATGGTGAATAGAAAACTGCACCGTAGATTCTTCCCTGTTATTTGCTTTTGATTCAACCAGCAATGCATGAAACTGTTTTCTCAATGAATTCACTTAAGGTGGTAGTGTCGCCAAAGCAGTTTTGCTCATAGGAGGTTGCAAAAGGAGAGCTTTTTGCATTCATGTTGTACGTTCACTGAGAAACTAGTAACATGCTATATGCTGTCAAATAAATGCTGCCAGAAACTAGACTACCAATATCTACCAATATTTTGAACCAATCACCATTTGTAAGCCAGATATCACACAATACGGACATAAAAGTTAAAAAAAATCAAGCCACATAAAATTGGCCAGCCAAATAAACTTGTGAAGTATTTAGCCGTAATGGGTGTGTATCGACGCACAAGTTTTTGCCAAAACTAAAAAAATGAAGGTAGGTTTTTCTTTTTAATTTAAAATAAGCGTCTAGATACTTCACAATTTATCATTATGGCTGTGAGTACTTCAGAGTTTCAGCACAGTTTCAGAGTTAAAACAGGTATTACTCCGCAACAACTCAAGCAATTTGCACTAAATTTTTTTGCATAAACTACAATATTTGCCTTTTTAGCCTGTGTAAACAAACTAGACAAACAGATCGATAATTGTGGTGAAATTATCGAATGTGAATAGGTTTTTAAGACGTCATGCGTCCGAAATTGCGACCTCACTGCTAATTGTATACTGCATCAATTTTGACGAAACTTGGCGAAGATACTTGCCTAAATATATATATATGTTTCCACAATATATGTGTTATAAATCGGGGGTGACCCCCTGATCGAGGCAGGTCTTCTCACACTTCTACAGACACATACATCCTCAAAATTCATTCCTATTCATATTTTATAATCGCAGATTTAAGCCAAGACACGCGTTTCTTCATTTTTATATTTGGCAGTTTTCGAGACTTCGCAGCGCTCTGTGCAGCGCCCTTGAGTTCAGAATTTACTAGAAAGGCTGCCAGTAGTTTCTCTGGCTTGCTGTTTGGCTTACAGCGTAGTAAAATTGTGACTCAAGAAATGTGAATATGAATATATGCATTTAAAACATGAAGTTAGTTACATTTTAGAGCCCAAATTAAGCCCTTTAATTGAATAATTAAAGTTCTTTTATAGTTTTTGAATTGGGATTTTAATGGGGAGCGTATTTTTAGTCCGATCGGTTGCTTTCAAAAATATGTATTCTTCTATTGCGTGTCTGGCTCATATTCAGTGTGAGCTGGTGAAGACGACGGAAACGGGGGGTGGTGCTGACGGTTTTCAAACGGGGTTAAGTAGTTAGGACGTCATGCACCGAGCAAAATAGGAATAGGCTCCCCTAAGCTAGGATTAGCTTCTGAGTTAGGTTTTTATTCGTTTTCTTCAAGTTTGTTATATCCTTGTTTTGGCCTCCAATAAATTTTATTAATTTAAAGGTTTTTGGTGTTGTCTTCAATTTTGTCGTGCGTTGGGTGTTTTGTAGGGCTCTGCAGCTATTGCGGGAATTCACCGCGTAGGTCCCGGACCTGAGTGAGGGCCGGAGAACTGAGTTTTAGGCCGTTTGTTGCGGTCTTCAACCGTTAAATCACGTTCTGCTGGGCTCGGGCGCACGGTCACTTTTCGCCCTCGTGCCCTCGCCTTTTGAGCCTAAACCCTAAGAGCCCCGTGGTTCGTGGTTTATCATATGAACAACGATGTCTTATCTATTTTTAAAAAAATTTTACCGTCGCGCAAAATCGACTGCTTTCGCGACACTACCACCTTAATGCCCAGAGTATCACTGGCTAAACAGCGTCATTCTGACACCTTATAGTCTTAGGCCTATTCCTTTACCGGATTAAAGGGTTAATTATAATCAGACTAAACGGTTTGAAAATTTTGCTGAAAAATGCCATCCAAAACCTCCGAATTCATCGAACTTAACTTTTAGCGCGTTGCTTTTTAATCGGACTAAACGGACTTAACTAGGCACGCTAATGTTAAGCGTGCATATTAAATGTGTTTAGTCCAGTGGTAGTTTTGGAATGGGGTCAGACTAAAATTAAGCCGTTGACTTATTCTACATAACTCGTTTAGTTAGTTTAACCCAAGTTGCTATTCCAAAACCTCGGACTAAAATAAGTCAAGTCCGTTTAATCCGGTAAAGGAATTGGCCCTTAGTCTTCTGGACATTGCTCGAGCTACGTGCATCGTGTTGCATCTCCAATGATCCTCTGGGCAAGATAGAGTTATAAACAAGCCTAATTTTAGGCAAAAACATTCGGTAAGAATTACGTTGGAATTTTTAAGTACATTGGCCAAAGGCCAATGTAAACCTGTTGGGACAGCTCATGTCTAACTTTTAATGCAAATTAATTATTTAATTTAAAACCAATATTAGTAAATTAGACTGCAAAACCTTTTTAAGATTTCGTTCCACCGGCATGTCGTTAAGATTTTGTCAGTTATTTGTTCAAAACTATGTTGTAGATATGCACCTTATGAATAACTTTTAGTACACTGTTGGTGTATTCCTCCACATCTACGTAAGCGAATGAGTCGAACTTCACTTGACTCAAATAATATACTATACTAGTTAGTATCCTGTAGTATATATAGTATATACACTATACTAGTCCACAATTATTGTTTAACCCTGCATAGCTGCAGATATAGTAGTTTATCATGTGGTATCTCCCATGATCCTCTGGGCATGAAAGGGTTAAACCGTTTCGGGCGGCCCACCCCATTTACCAGTGTCAGGAAAGTAAAGGAAATTTTTTCTAGACAGCAACACCATCGGAATGACCCGGTGGCAAATCAAGCCGCCATCCTTGAATGTGCACAGCGGCAACCAGTAATTTCAGCTAGTAAGTCAATGCATTTTTTGCATGATTGCACGCACGCAGAAAAATTGCAATTGGAGTCAATATGCTCATAATACTCTTGTTAGACACTGAACCGGGAACCTTGCTGACGCAATGCAGTTTCTCAGAATGTTAACTGGGTGAGTTGAATTTGTGCCCAAAGCCGGCTCAGAGAATTTATGATTGCTCGGAATTAGGCTTGCGGGAAGGTAGCCTAAAAATCACTCTATCAGGCATGCCCGTTTTACCGCAGGAGTCCCGCCAAAACAGAAGAGTCCTCATGGCCTAACTACGGGACTGACAACAATTGACATCAAATTTCTAGTAGCCCTCGCGACAGCAGCATTATAGTGTTGTTTTAGTATACTATAACTAATACTAAAACTAGTTTTAGGAATATGATAGGTACTAAAACTAAATCAAATTGGCTATATTACAGTCCTGGCCTCAATAGTGTCTCTTTTCTAGATTTTTACACAAAGTTCACACGGACTTTCACTCGAGTGTAATTTGATACAATTTCCAGTGGTCCACTCAGGTCCCCAAATAAATTTTTTATCTAATAGCTAAGAAATTGCTGCTGCTGCGTTCCCATGTAAGTCTACATACGTTGTAAATAATGACAGCTTCTAGCTTATCTGCATTATGGTATTGATTTTTACTTTATTATGGTGAATGGTCAACGCTGTAGAGGCATTTACGTTGTAGTTGTGTGGCGGCCAGAATTGTTAATTATTTTAACATTTGGTTATAGATTTTCAAAAAGAATTGGTAAGTTTTTCACATCGTTTATGTTCTAGTTTACATGTTTTATCAATTTTTAAGCAATTAACTGGTGGAATTTAATCCCACAACATTTGTGCTGAAAACTGTCATTCCAAAACCACCAAATTAAATTGAGTTAACCGTAACTAGATGTGGGGCGTTCATAGGGCAGGCACCCAGTTCTTCAAAAAAGAGTAAATTGTAGTGTAAATTGTTTGAAATCATGCTTAAGAATGTCATTACTAAATCCACATATCCCGGATCAAATAGAATTATATTTCAGCGCACTGCTTTTTGTTTCAAACTAACCGGACTTAACTTTGCACGCCAACGTTAACCCTATAAATTAATGCAATAGGATTTAACTCTACGCCAGCCCTAAGCTGTGGTTATGTGTTATAAGCGTGGAAGCTTTGATTACTGTATTATGTACTGTATGGTTACTAATTTATCGTAATCAGTCATACGACTAAGTGAGCTGTCTACGAGCTCTGTTTGGCCATTTTGGTATCTACTGTTTATTTACCATGCCACGTGCGTTGCGTAAAAGAAAGTCAAAGGCGGCAGTGGCGGCTGCGTGCGGCGGCACGTGCGGCACCGAAAATGTGGCGTCATCGTCGGCCGCAACCGGAGGCGGGCGGAAGCGTAAACAAGCCCCCGAACTTCAAGATGAAGATCAAGCCAACGCTAGAAAAGGCCGAAAACCGGACAAAGATGTGGCGCAAAAGACCAATTAGGCAGCGACGCATTCTGAACTCGAATCGGATGATAATGTCAATTCATCGCCGGAGCCGACAAACAACTGGCAGGAAATGACCGCACTGACATTCAACCAGTTTTAGCCACCAACGACATTGCCTGACAGAAGTCAGTTAACCACTTTGGTCAGTGACAGTTTACGTAGGAGAATTTTGTGTAATGAGTTCATCGATTTCACTCTGTTGTTAAAAGGGCTATTCACTTCTGTCAGTTCGTGTGGGGCAAACGGACCTCAAGACGTCATCCTCGATGAAACTTCCGGTTTGCTGAATTGAAACAGGCAAAAAAGGTCATTTCTGGTTTTGACCAGTGGTTATCTGCCTTTTTTACTTTCGCATCGGTACTCATTGAGGGTAACCAGGCTAGTCCAATTGCACTATTAGCATATGCGGAGCGAATACGATTTGCAGTTTCTAGTTTTGCTTTAAATGGCTTCCTCCGCTACGATGAGGCGTTCAGGGCCAACATGTCCAGAAATTGTATTTGTTGTATTCGATTTGGTCGGAAGTGGACACAACACTGTGGACGTTAGTTTTCACTGTCGCCTCATCTCGGGTCACAAAACAACAGTTTACCCAACAACAAGGTCAAAAAAACAACCGTCTTTTGCTTTGTTACCAATATAACAAGGGGGCAAACTGCAGTTTTGGACGTCGTTGTCGTTTTAGACATAAGTGTCAATTCTGTCGGGGCCAGCACCCAGGTTCAATGTGCTCCTCCCAAAAATGTTCGGGCGTGGTTGGTTCCGAGACCAGTTCGTTGCAACCGAAACCTACTAAACACTCCTTTTCAAATCCAAACAATAAGCCCTAAAGTTTTTAATTGTACGCCCCCTGGGGGCTTATGGGAGGATCGGCTAGTTAACGTCAATCTCCTATACCAAGAATTGCTACAATGCGCACCACAACATTTGGCTAATTTCATGGCAAGGGGTTTTCTTAGGGGTTTCTGGAACAGTTACATTGGAAAAGAACAAGCAAGAATTTCTAAAAATCTGAGCTCGGCAAACATCAATCCAAAAGTGATTGAGTCAGCAATCTTAAAAAAAGTTGCAGCTGGCGGAATGATGGAGCCGTTCACCCCTACCTAATTTTTAGTCGCACCCTCTCGGCTTAGTTCCTAAAAAATTCATTTGATATGCGCATGTTTTATCATTTATCATTCCCCAAGGACGACTCGTTGAATGATAGTCTGGCCTTGGAACACTTTTCAGTTTAGTATGGCAACATCGATGATGTAGCAAAAATCCTTAGATCGTTTAGAGAAGTAGCTTTCATGGCTAAATGGGACGTTGAAGCTGCATGTAGAAATATCCCGATACGACCGGAGGATTTCCACCTTCTAGGGTTTTGTTGGAAACAAAAATACTTTTATGACAAATTTGTTCCGTTTGGCATGAGCAGTTCTCCTTGCATTTGGGAGGGGTTCGCCTGCGCACTTGAGCTTATACTTAAACGAAACTATGGTTTAGACATAATCGTACACTTAATGGACGATTTCTGATTAGCCGCTGACTCAGATTCTTCTTGTTTGATTAAACTAAAAGCGGCATGTCAGGTCTTCGAGAACTTAGGAGTTCCCTTAGCTTCAAAAAACAAAGTGGGCATTGTCAAATCATGACAGTTTTCGGCATTGAGGTAAACAGTTCACAACGTACCCTAAAAATACCTGCTGACAAACTACGGGATCTTCAGAATAAATTATCAGCTTGGACAAGTAGACAAGTTGCAATTTTAAAAGAATTGTGTCTCTGATTGGCCAGTTATCCTTCGCTTGCAAAGTAGTTGTACCTGGTCGACCATTTTTGCGACGGCTCATTGATTTAACCACTGGGCATAAACGCTTATCACACCACATTCGAATCAATGGAGAAGCACGAAAAGATTTGGCAGCATGGAGTATGTTCCTAGAAAACTGGAACGAAACAAAAATCCTGTCCCCAGATGGCTACGCCACTGTCAAATTAACAACAGACGCCTCTAGTGCAATCGAATGCGGCGGCTTTATTACGGGACACTGGTTCGCGGATAAATGGCATTCATCTTTATTGGGTAAACATTCAGACCCAGTATCCATACAATGGATGGAGTTAGCCGCTATTGCTATCGCAATTCTGACGTGGGGTCATCACTTTAGGAGCCATACGGTCCTCTGCAGATGTGATAATTTAGCAGTAGTGAGCCTTTTACGGTTTAAGCCGTTTAACCTACTAGAAGGAATAGGCTCGTGTTCAAAAGCGAAGGTTTTGAATGTCAACTTATTGACTATGAACGTCAAAAAGCTATAGCTAGAGTTGAGTAGAATGCATTACTAAAAACTGGAAAAAAGATCGCTGTCAAAATGCCTTTATACTACCACCATACTAAAACTATACTATAACTAAAACTGCAGACGAAAAGCCTTTGTATACTATAACTAGAACTAAAACTAAACTAAATTTCAACCGCTATGCTTATAGCTGTACCAAAACTAAACTAAATTCGGTACTCTATACTATGACTGTATCTAAACTAAACTAAATTTTTCAAACAAACACAACACTACGAGCATAATTGGTAATTTGTAACAGAAAATATAATCAAATTGAGGCTGAGATGGGCCTAATAGAATCAGTCAACTGTATTAAAGCAGTGTTTAAATCCTAAATCAATTAAGTTATCAGTTAAGTTTAAGGCTCAAAAAGTTTTCAGTTGACAGTAAACTAACCCCGTTGAAAAAGTTATCAATTTTTATTTAACAGAAATATCACTCTTACAGATATTGCAAATAACCACATATAAGTACAGTACACATTGAAACAAATATTTATTAAAGTCGAGTCACAAAAATTTTTGTTCAATTTCAACTTCTTTAATCTCCTGAATTTTTTGTCAGCCGATTAGCTAAAACAGCAATTAACAATAGTATACTATGTATATAATTTCGATACCTTACACACGACTAAAGACTGATCAAAAATTGCTGTATAGAGGAGTACATATTGGCAGCATTTATTCCCAACAATGTGAATAGAAATCTGCTATTTCCACTTACCCGTCTGTGTATAAACGGTTAGCTTCGGTTAATTTGCATATATTTTGTTGAGTATGTTCATTTGCATATCGAGAAGTGAGACGTTTGCATATATAATTATTTGAGCGGTTAGTCTGGAATAGAACGTCGTTTGCGTTGGCCGTATAGAACTTATTGTGTGTGTCGCGTCTGTGTGTTAGTATAGCTCTGTTTGCCGTTATTTTTCAGTAACAAGCAGAAGTCTTGTGCAAAAGGTGTTCTCACTAAGCACTAAAGCACAAATGGCAAGAATAGGTTAACCAATTCAAAAACCTGCTGCGCAGCGAAATTTTGGTAAATGTGAGAGATCATAATAACATTCAATGAACGATCAATGAGTATGCAAGTAAAAGCATACACACTAACGCAACGGATTTGTTATGTGTGTATGTTTCATGGCAAAAAAATAAAACCATTCACCAAATACTGCATTCAATTAATTTTATACAAATGGTTGTCAGTGCGATTCCATGCAGTGTGTATTTTCGCACTCACCATTGAAACATCATTGTCTTGATGTTTATAAACGTGTATAATGTACATTTCAACAAATTATATATTAGAAATACTATTTCTGAGGTACACTATTAATGCGACACTTGTTTTTTTTAAATTTAGCTTGAGTTGCTTCTCATGTAGTGATGCTATTTAGTACATCAGAAGAGGTATGTACTCTACTCAAATGAAATCAATATTACAGTTCAAAGACGTGTCCAAATTAGTTTAAATTTAACCTGAGATTTTTCAAATGAAGAAGTTTTAGGTGCTGTTAGCGTAATGCAATTGTCATTAATGTGCCCAAATGACTTGACATTTTAATTTTTGTGTTATGATGTCATTTTATGAGGTAGAAAATTTCAAACTAAGAAATGAGCAGTCAAAAAAACTACATATAACATAGACCACACGCACACCACACGCAATCGATGTTGATTGCCAGACAATATATGCTAGCACTGAAATCACGCATGCACACAATGCAAACACGTTCCTGTGTGTGTTTGCGCACTGCAAACGCTTTCGCTGAATTGCATATTATGCAATGCGTGTGCAGTGATCAGTTGGTACAAAACACAATCCATAGGAGCGTTGAAATTAGCTTGGGTATCAAGAGCACGTAATGTGCACTTTGATACCCAAACTCATCCTAAATGAGCTGCTGCGCTGTGGCGCAGCAGCAAAAATGACGGTTGAACCTTGGTCTTGGACTATTGGTGCGCCGTAACAAGCTGTACCCCAACTTTGTTATATCTGAGGTCTGAGCCACCAATGTTTTTTTACAAAACTGAATTAAGAAGATTAGATCCAAACTAATTGTATTAATAACAAACCACATTATCAAAGTAAAATTTCGATGTTCTTGAAATATTTTCAAATACATAAAAGTTGATTAACGTGTCTTCCTCAGAGGTGCAATGCTGTTAACAAAATAATTTAAATCGCTAAACTTTTTTAAGTAATTAACAAGAGTTTGAAAGAAATATGAGTTATGTTCATTACTACATAAATATTTTCTTCCCACAATTTACTGTAAATGTTACTTATACTTCAAAGCCCGGTTTATACTTGTCATACTTTATACTTAGAATATACGAACGGACAAGATCAAATTTTGAGTGCAAGTTGGTAGAAACTGACACAATGTTTTTGCTTGTTTTTTCCTCACAAACTAAACTTGATCACAATTTTATTCATAAAATTTACAATTTGTAAATCAGTTATCTAGAAATTGCTTAGGGAAGTAACGATAAAAAAAAAGGTTGAGAACTAGTATAAATCTGGCTTAAACCAGGTTCATACTTGCCCTTAAGGTGGCGCTCAGGGGAACCGACTTTGGCGTTTAATTTTTTTCAGCGGCATTTTTGACCATAATGTCTTGAAGGAAAGTTGTTCAAAATGAAAATAGCTTTCATTTGATGTGCATATTGGGATAAAAATTTTTTTGAATTTTTTGGACAATTTTGTAGCCGTAGCAAAAAAACTTTTGTTTCCATATAAAATGATTACTCATATCATTGAAATATGCGGTTTCTTAGCTTTAAATTGATGTATTAAACTTAAGAATACGTTGAAGTTTTGTTGAGTTATTTAGCCGTGAAAATAGTTTTTAATAATTTTTAATAAAAATAATTTTTGTAACTTTTTCAACGGAAATATGCAGTCCTAGGAAAGGTCTAATTTTTGAAAAAGTGAAACGTACGGGCAAACCTTACATTTTTGCGTATCGAAATCGACTACTTTTTTTGGACCTGGGTCCCAGCTGCCGTTTGCGATTGAGTTGAAAATTTGCACAATGAAAGAAAGAATATAAATGCAGACGTGAAAGTTTTTCGATTTTCAAATTTTGGCCCGCAGCACTTTTTTTAGTCGCTCAAACACGACTGATTTTTGAAAAATCAATTTTTTGCAAAATCAAAAATAAAAATGAAAAATCGAAGATCAATCACGTCTGAATTTTTGAGAGATCTTTCTATTGATACCAAGATCATCAAAATCGGTTGAAGTTTCGCTGAGCTAGGTCAAAAACAAAATTAGTGTGAATAGGAAATTCGACATGGTCATAAAATTTGACACATTCACATTAAAGTGCTGAACTGTATTGTAAATAGGTTTTTTTGATGTCTCTTTGATATACAATTAAAATGGTATTGCTATTTATTGCATGAGCTGAGCGCCGAACATGAGATTTGTTGCTGAGCGCTACCTTAAAGACACTGGCACAGGGAAAGGGACAAACTTTGATCAACTGCTGTGTAAATTAAGCCCACTCAGTTTGGCTAACTTTTTGCCCACGATCTAACTTTGAGTTTACCTTTGTCCAAGCGAAAAAGTGTGACATTTGGCTATGCAGTTTGCCTGAAGCAGCTTAAGGACAAAACGAAAAGGACAAGGACAAGGAACAGTACGAACCGGGTGTTAGAAGGAAACTCATGGCTTGCTTGTCTAGCTTCGGTTGTTTTGTGCTCGTTTTGTCGCCCTAGGTCTAAAACTTACGACCCATATATATTGCTTTTATAGCTGAGTAAATGGACTAAAACCAATTTAGTCCGATGTTTACAGTAAACAACAAACAAAACAATAAATACAATTAGTCATACACGTTACTTGCTTAATGTTAGTCTGAACCTATGCTTAATCTTAGTCCGCACCCATTCCTAGACAATGATCAAAAAAAGACGGGCTCAAAATGTGCGCTTCACTTTAGCGTAGTATATGTAGTAACACTGTTCAGTCTCTCAAAAAGTGATTCGCCATGATTCTTACTTAGCCCAACAGTCCACTGAGCAGTCCTCCCGCACCACCGCTAGCACCAGCTGATCCACCAACGTTAAGACTTGCTGAACCATCGATTGACCCACCACCACCGACAGAACCACCAATGCCGCCCCCGATGTTTGCAGAACCACCGATGTCAGCTCCGCCTCCGATTCCACCAGCAATGCCACCAGCAGCGTCCAAGGCACCATTTAAGACTCCTCCGGCCAAACCGGCGGCTGTGCCAAGCGCTCCAGCTCCGAGTCCGGCTGCACCACCGATCACATGACCAGCAGCATCAACTAAGTGGCCTGCAGCGCTAGCAGCATGGCCAATAACGTTGCCGGCAGCGTCCACTACCTGGCCTGCGGCGTTTCCAGCAATGTTTCCTGCGCCACCGATGGAACCACCAATGTCAAGGCCACCTCCGATGTTTGCAGAACCACCGATTGATCCACTACCACCAATTCCACCTGCAATGCCGCCAGCAGCGTCCAAGGCACCATTTAAGACTCCTCCGGCCAAACCTGCGGCTGTGCCAAGTGCTCCGGCTCCGAGTCCGGCAGCAGCACCAATCACATTGCCAGCAGCATCAACTAAGTGGCCTGCAGCGTTAGCAGCGTGGCCAATAACGTTGCCGGCAGCATCCACTACCTGTCCTGCAGCGTTTACAGCAACGTTTCCTGCGCCACCGATGGAACCACCAATGTCAAGTCCACCTCCAATGTTTGCAGAACCATCGATGTTAGCTCCACCACCGATTCCACCGGTGATGCCTCCAGCAGCATTCAAGGCACCATTCACAACACCTCCAGCCAAACCTGCAGCTGTGCCCAAGGCTCCTGCTCCGAGTCCGGCTGCAGCACCAATCACATTGCCAGCAGCATCAACTAAGTGGCCTGCAGCGTTAGCAGCGTGGCCAATAACGTTGCCGGCAGCATCCACTACCTGTCCTGCAGCGTTTACAGCAACGTTTCCTGCGCCACCGATGGAACCACCAATGTCAAGGCCACCCCCAATGTTTGCAGAACCACCAATGTTAGCTCCAGCACCGATTCCACCGGTGATGCCTCCAGCAGCATTCAGGGCACCATTTAAAACCCCTCCAGCCAATCCAGCTCCGGCTCCGGCTGCATGTCCAATTATATTGCCGGCAGCATCAACTACGTGGCCTGCAGCGTTCACACCGTGGCCAATCACGTTACCGGCCGCATCTACTATCTGTCCTGCAGCGTTAACACCATGCCCAATGAGGCCTGCTGCCCCACCGACGGTACCACCAACGGCACCCTGAGCAGCCTCCACAAGATTACCAAGTGCGCTAGCGTCGATCCCCAATCCACCGTTGGCACCAATGCCTCCAGCGATGTCTCCAGCTGCATTGACGAGACCACTTGCAGCGCCAACCAAGTTGCTGCCGATCCCTCCGGCTGCCTGTCCAATGCCACCAACAGTGCCGGCAATACCTGATGCAGTCTGCCCAGCGGCGTTCACCAGACCTCCAGCGGCTCCGCCCAGTCCTTGCGCGACGTCACCAACACCATGAAGTCCCGCAGACAAACCGCCACCGACGTTGAGGCCGAGTCCCCCAGTAAGTCCACCTGCAGCATCTACCACATGACCGGCGGTATGGGCCACCCCACCTGCCAGATTTCCAGCGGTCTGCAGGAGACCACCAGCTGCCTGTCCCACGCCGCCGATGATGTGCCCTGCAGCATCAACCAAGTTACCAGCGGTTCCAACAAAAACGGGGATCAGATTACCAAAAGCATCAAGGGTACTTCCGACTGCACCGGCCATGCCGCCGGCAAGTTGTCCAGCCGCATTCAAACCACCGCCGATTCCTATATTGCCTCCGATGTTGGCATTGGCTCCAATGTTAGCATCAACACCGGCTCCGGCACCGGCACTCCCACCACCAGTGAGTCCACCCAGCAAGCCACCTGTCAGTCCACCCAGAAGTCCGCCGTTAGCTCCGCCCGTCAAACCACCCAACAGACCACCGCTGCCGGTCAGTCCACCCAACAGACCACCACTACCGGTTAGTCCACCCAAGAGTCCAGCACTGCCCCCGCCGGTCAATCCGCCCAATAGGCCACCGCTACCGGTCAATCCACCCAGAAGTCCACCACTGCCCCCGCCGGTCAATCCGCCAAGCAATCCACCACCACCACTGGCACTACCACCGGCGCCGGCACTGCCACCAATGCTTGCGCTGCCACTAATTCCAGCCTGGCCACCACCACCCAAAAGTCCACTAAGCAGGCCTCCCAAGGCTAGGGCCTGGCTTGTTAGCAAGCATACCACCAGTGCTCCGACGTTCAAAGCGCTGCAAATACACATTAACATTGCTATTGTGTTTGTCAACTGGACGGTGAGAATCTTTATAAATAGGACAAGCAAGTTTGTTCCAAGTACCAGTCAAAACTTACGTCCAAGTACCAGTCTAAAACAAAAGTCTTACGAGCACCAGCACTTTGTGACGTATAAACATAGCCTAATTTTACTGACATTAATTTGGCAGCCCACAGTCTACAACTGACTTGCATTCGTGTCACTTATGATAAAGGAGGGGGTGGAATTAAAATAAGCTGGAAAAAACTGAAATCACAGAGATACTGTACCTTAACGATTAAATTAACAAAATTTGCGTTTTCCAATATTCACTATTTGGTTTTTTACAAAATTGATGAAAGTAGCTATTAATAGTAGCTATTGTCACTTCTCCTTTCAACTTTCATCTTAGTTGCAAAGCATTTCGTGGCAACCTCAGATCCAATTAATTGCAAAGGTCAAGTTTTGACCTCAGCTTTTAATATGACCAAGAGTACATAATAGGATTATGTACTCTTATTATGTACTCTTGATATGACGCATCTGGTCTGTTCGAAAGGGCAGCTAGAATTGATTGGTATTTTTGATTATACAATGCATAACTTCTATTAAGTACCTAATATATATGATACCTTTGCGGTTAGAGTCAATTCTATGATTTCAGTTTAATGACAAAATACTTGCGGGCAAAAAATTAATTTATTTGGATATTAGGCTGAATGCCCCTTGCAGCGAGTTATTTTTAAAGAGAAATAAACTTATCTAGAAATATTGAGAAGACCACATTTTTTCCTGTCGGCATCGCAATGCCGACAGGTCTTTACGCTGCTTCTTGCAACGTAGATTGCACGTATTTCTGATTTATGTGACGTTTCCACAATGAAGGGTAATATTTCAATACTTAGCCGTTGGTGAGCCTACGCATACGTGCTTACCACTACGACGTGTTTTTACCTATATGTCTGTGTCGCGTTAACTATAGACTATGAAGCCGATCGGTAACATTACTATTCCTTGACTTGACAGTTTGATGACATTCTAACACTGACATTGACATTTTGTGTAGTAACTAATTTGATACTTTTTGGACATTATTTGCAATTTTGTATTGTTTTTACTTTTGTGATAAGCTGCAAAGCATGCAAACAATTTCTTTAGTTTTAAGCGTTCAAAACCTTTAAACTATATAGATATTTTCACTGGACGTTAATTTATATATCTATATCTCTTATATATAGGAAAAACTGAATTGTGAACCCGCGAAATCAAAAATAAGCGATTTGAAGCTAATATTACCAAAAAAATCAGCCGATTAAGTTTCTAGGACGCACCGTTTTTTAGTTATAGGCGCTTAAAGTTAAGAATTTGCGAAAAAATTGCACCATCGCTCAAGCATGTGTACCTCACTCCAGAGTTTTAACACAAAAACCGAGCACTTGCCATAGTTGAAGGCTATTAATAGAGTACAACATTTGCTGTATCTGATAAAAATAAAGTTGAATGCTGGCCGCGCAATCAAAAATCTTAATGAAGTGACGAAGAAAGTACTACTTTTGCGATGAAAAAAGTTAAAATTGCACATTGCTTAGGGAAGCATAGGTTTGGCTGTGTGGCTCTAGGTTCAAAATTGGGCCACTACATACAAAGATCTACACTTTCTGAAAAACATTTGAGCTCAGCTGATTAGAATAGACAAGTCAAGTTTTACAGCTCCTGATTGGGTATTAATCACGTGATGTGCCAAATGGCAGCTCTGGGTATTAAAGGGTTATATGAAACCAAACTTTCAAACTGTTAATTAGTACACACTGTGCACGATGAGGCAGCTAAATTCGAAAAATGCAACTTGTATTTGCAAATGCAACAATTTGTTTTCAATTAATAATAAGAAAATAACATTGCAAGGCGACAGGTTCAAACTTTGCGAAAGTGATAAAAGTGGCAGACAACTTTTGCATAAAATTGCTGCTTGTTAGCTTCCTATGATGCCGACGTCAGCAGCAAAGAGGCGACTGCACTTACGCCAATCTGACATCAGAGACGCCAAGCTGGCAGCACTTACTGATGCCGTGGTTAAATTTGAGTGTGTACAGCTATTTAATATGTCCAACTACACTGGTACTTATTAAAGCCTATGTCAAAGTAGTCTAGATTGTTTAGTGCTTTGGAAATAAAAAAAACAACTATATACACCAAATAAAAAAACCCAATTTGCCATTTTTGGGCCTACAGTAACCCAACAAATCAACACCAACAGCAACAACAACAAAAGCTGTCTGACTGCCCTCCTGGACCAGCGTATACACAAAGCACGGTCACATTTAACGGTACGTTTACACACAAACACACAATTTTGTCTAAGCGAATACACGTAAGACGTGTGATTCGCAAGGGCAAATCAAATGTCAGGTCCTGTCGCTACTGTGAATAATTTTGCCCACTCTTTTAACCAAACAACAAAAAAAAAAAAAAAAAAAAAACAAAAAAAAAAACAAAAAATAAAAACTAAAAAATTATAAAATAAAAACAAAATCAAAAAAAAAAATAAAAAAAAAATTAATCATAAAAAATCAACCAACTTAAGCCGCTTTAAGGCCACAATAAAAAAAAATAAATAATTAAAAAAAAAAAATTAATTAAAAAAAAAAAAAAAAAAAATTAAAAATTTTTAAATAAAAAATAAAAAAAAAAAAAAAAAAAAAAAAAATAAAAAAATAAAAATTAAAAAAAAAATTAATTAATAAAAAAAAAAAAAATAAAAAAAAAAAAAAAAAAAAAAAAAAAACAAAAAAAAATATTTTAACTAAAAAAAAAAAATAATAAAAAAATATAAAAAAAAAAAAAAAAAAAAAAAAAACAAAAAAAAAAAAAAAAAAAAAAAAAAAAAAAAAAAAAAAAAAAAAAAAAAAAAAAAACAACAAAAAACCACAACTTAAGTGAATTACAACCATACGTTAACACGGAGATATATTCGGAGGGGTGCCTTGTACCTAGTTAGGCAAAAATAAACCATGTTTTAGCACAAAAATTGTACAAAAAACTTTTGCAAAAGCGATTTTGCAAAAGTGCTGGCTAAAGTACCGTGTTAGCGTAATATACCGCTAAAGTACCGTGAACGCGTATATACTATAGTGCAAACGTGTGCGTCAAGAGCACACAAATGCACCTATTCTAGTGTTAAACTGCTGCTAGGTCAGCAATTAACACTGTTTGTGTGAGCGTGTGTGTCTAGAGCGTGTGTGTACGTAAGATTAACTGCCTGCTCAGTGCTCTCATTTACGCCTGTCAGTGCTAACAACTTTTGCTTGCAGAAAACAGTAATTTAACAAAACCTGTCGCAGCTATGTTTCGTGGAATGTTCATTAGTGCGTCGGAAGTAAGAAATTTTGAACTAGAGGACATGGTAACGTTGCCCAGTGGCGGTTACGGAGTTCATCTATGGAGTATGATGGACGCCGTTCGCTACAAAACAATAGCTGAGCTGGCCTAGCGTACATCAGCTGACTAGCACACAATGACCGTGTGCGTTGTTTAGCTACTGTAAAATGTGATATGTAGTAATCAAGCTTTAAGCAAAACTGACCCTCCATAATTTTTTTCTGATGGAGACATGTTTGGTTATTACTGGTGACACTGTTGGCTAAGTGAAGTTTAACACGGATAGTACTTTGTAAGTTTTTTTAAATAGGTATGCTCGCTTCGAAAATTTTTAAGTGCCGCGTTTTATATTCGAAGAATATCCTCAGCACTGCAAGCAACTCGCAACGCAGTCTATCTAAAAAGTTTAACCTTACTCGCAAAACGTGCTTGTTATTTTTTAATGTACTAATCAGCACAGAGCTAGGCAAAAGGTTCAGTCGAAAAGTATAGTTTTAAAACATAACACACTTACCGCATGATTCTCAAATCTGCGTTTTAGTGAGAAAAAGTAGAGACACGTCTCACAAATTGTGATTGCATGTCAAATGTACCGAGTTTAAATAGTGAACCAAAATCATTGATCGAATGGTGATAAAATTGATAAGAAATTTTCAAAAGATCATAATAATTGGGCGCTCAACATGTTTATAATATTCTGAACGTGATTAGGGATAGCTAATCGGATATTTTATAGCCCATTTATAGCTAAAAGCGATTGGGGTCATTCTAACCCACACTAGTTATCGAAGTTTAATATTATATCTTATTAGATAAACCATATTCGATTTCCTGTAGTGGGCTGGTATAAACTTGAACGGAGGGGGTCATCACGATTTGAAAACAATGGTACACTGCGAAAAAAAATAAGAGACTACAGAATCATACAAGTTGTTCAGTATGATATCAGTTTTTGCAGGTGTTTCTTTTGTCTTATTTATAAAAAATAAAATGTTACTCTCAAACTGTTGGTGCAGTATGATTCTTTGAACTAAAGCCGCGTTTAGTGCGATAATTTTCTGCTATGATAGTGTCATCCTTATATCGTACTTTAGTGCTAAAACAACGCGAAAACAATATTCAACCCACGTGCTTAATTAAACCAAATATGTGACGTAAATGAACAAGGTCAGTAATATCAAGAGTATCAAATATATCAATGGCGTTCACCTATTCGGTTTTTGACCCAAATCGACGCAACCCATATCGTTCATAATTAGTCTTTTTTAGTTTGACACCCATAATTGGTGTTTGTTTTCATTACTATGTGCCAGAGTTGGACGCGAGGCGGATTTTCGCTGCCCTCCCCACGAGAATCTTGCCCCGCACCCCGCAGATTTTCGTTTCCGACAGGGACAATAGTATTATTTTAGCTGAAGTTTTTTTGGTAAGTCGTTCAATCAATATTTCACTCATTCAAATCGATCTACATAGTGTGACAAGAGAGGCAGATTATTATTCTCAAAACTAGGTATGTAGTACCCATCGGTATCCAGGGGTAGTACTAGAATTTACAAAAGGGGATCGAGCCCCATAATTTTCCTCAACAGTCATATATATACCTATACATTTAGCAGCTTGCGCTTGCGGCTTGCGCTTGCAGCTTGCGCTTTTCAGTTGACATTTCAGTTTAAATTTGCGTGATTTTTTGGTCAAACCGGGGTATCAACGCACTTCAGTCAGAGACACCTCAAACTTTGCACCCAGTTATTTGTAAATTAAGCCAAGCCAACTAGACTTTCAGAGGCCAAAGAGCAAACTAAGGTCAACTACTAGTACTGAAAGTCGTTGCAGTACGTACGTACGCTACCGGTTTCAAACTTGCAACAGCTGTCAATGAAAGCTCGCAGAAAGCTCCGCTGTGTTTGTTAGTGCAAGCCAGACGGGTTCTTAGTGCAAGTAAAGTTTCGAGGTGCAAGCCCACCGTTCCTGTCAACTGAACTAATATTCGTAGTGCAAGCCGTAGTTTCTTGGTGCAAGCCCTAGTTTTTTAGTGCAAGCCCAGATATGCGAATGCTATTTGCTTGATCAAACTATGTACACATAGAAATTATCAATGTAATTATTCAAAAATTAAAACCAATATAGCATGCTAGGTACATGATGTATTCTAGGTACATATATATTGAACAACCTCATTATCAACCAATAAATGATAGTAATTATAGTGACTTGATAAAATGATAGTCAAAGACTTCATGAACAATACTGTGAAAAATTAACAAATCTATGTCGTATTTTGTTTTACTGAAAATAGCAGGACCAAAATCAGCCGCCATTTCGGTTAATCACACTGTCACAGACTACGAAATCTTGAATTGTATAGAGAAGGGTTCCGAAAAAGCGGTTGTGTGGTCTAAATATTAGTGGTGCCATGAACCCGTCTCAAGAGTAATGTTCAGCATATACTACAGTACTGGTCAAAAGTAGATATAAATGCCCGCTGCGGGCACCCAAAGTGCCCGCGGAGCGGGCAGTGCGCGCGCGCAGAGCGGGCAGCAATAATTGCTCATTTAATTGCTTTTAGGATTCATAAAATTGAAAGCTATAGCGGGCAGATCGGGCACCCTAGCTACCAACTATTTATGCAGTTGAATAGTCAGGACCAAGCGACAGCTGACTTTAGGACTTTTTAATAGTCAAGTACTTCACACATGGGTGTGGGTGGGGGATCTGGACTTTTTTACGATTGGAAATTAACCCATAGCAAAGTGTACATGCACCCTTTGGACCGGTGCTTCAAGCCAAAATTCTTTTTGAGGCTGAAATTGACGTAGCACCCTCCTTTTCTATCCGGTCTATCCGGTTTGCTCACTTACCCTCTCCTCCCGAAATTCGCTCAGCTCGCATTATAGTACTAAGATTTAGTGTAATAAAATCACAAGTCACTTCACGGATAATAACATGATGGAGGGTTTATTAATGTCAAAATGTAATTTCAACACTTTCTATGGCAACTGAGTCAAGTGGCTTAACTTTATTCTTACCAAAGTTTGTTTTTTAAATCTACTGCATTATAAAAATGTCTTATGTAATACATGAATTTATATACTATATGTATTATTGACTGCACCGTGTTAACCATGAGACACAAATTAGTGTTTTATTGGTTTTATTGCACTTTTAAGTGTTTGCGTAAGTGATAGGTTTTAATAGGACATAGACAAACAGTTGTCAGATAAAAATCGGAAGGAGGGGGCATTGAAGGCTTGTCGCGAACGTTCAACAAAGCACGCTATTCGCTATTTTTTGGGCGGCAACTTAAACGCAATTAAAATTATATACATGTGGTTGCGACTTCGGCTGAAAAACGTGAAAAAGCGTCGGCTTCGCATGTCCCCCACGACCACTGCGTACATGTGAAATACTTTAGTATCCAGAAGAGAGTCATATACACCAACTGTTAGTTTGGCCCGACTTCGACCACAAGTGAAAACTAGAATATTCAATTGAACAAATTGCTGGTAGCTAGGGTGCCCGGCCTGCCCGCTATACTTTTTAATTTAACGAACGAATAATTTAGTTGAGTTATTTGAGTTAGAGCAAATTTTGGATGCAATCTAAATAAGCAATAATCTCGCTGTCCATTTCAACAGGGTTTGATGAGGGGCTTTCGGATGATCTGGATTTGTCATAAAATTGTCACTCTCAAATTTAATGCTTGGAACAGCTCCCGCTGCTGCTGGATTTAATTTCTTGAAATTTTTACACTGTTGGCAGTTCCAATAGCTGCTCAGATCTCTGCTCCAAGCTTTAGCAAAATTATACACGTAACCAGGGTTAGCTCTGCTTTTAAAACAACCATATGCCTAGCGTTCTGCACAAAAGATTTATATGATTGTATGTAAACTTTCTGCTAACATTATCATTTGCGCAGTTCTACACACACGTCGCCTAATATTTCGTTCCTTCTGTACAAAGCAACGCATTGTGTGCCAAAACGAACGTTTCTCAGTTAAAATTTCATTTAATTTTAATGAATCCATTCTGCATAAGTAACGTGAACTAACACAAACTAACAGTTTAATTTCTATTAAAATATTAATTTACTTGTTTTGATTAATTTTATTATAGGATTTTTCACGGTTTTTTCCTCAAGTTTACGTATTGGCTGCTTTTCTAAAAGCTTGAGGGGAATAAGCGGATAGCTGCGGAAATGTATGTACACTATAGTAGCAGTAGAAGCCGACCACATCATGTTTATATTCAACAAAAGTAAATCAAAAATGCGTGTACAATAAGCAACGCTGGTGAATAGAGATGGAACCGGGACGCTAAATCGCGACCCAGTGACCCAGTGACCTGGTAGACCCCCTGACCCGGTGACCCAATGGCCCGGTGACCAGGTTTTAAACAAGCCTCTATTAAACGATAAAATCACCAAAAGGATACCACGGAACCAGGTTTTTATACATTTTATATCGGTTCAGCTCAAAAAAAGTGCAAGTATTCGACTTATTTGACTTTTTATGAACAACAAAAACTGAAAGCGAAATAGAGATGAAAATTTTTTGCGATGTGTCGCTTTTCAGTTTTCGGCGCGCGGTCACATTTTTAATATAGAGTTTTTACAATGAGCACTTGTCTAAACATGGAGGATAGTTGGCTCCATTTCTTGCCCTAGGGCGTTGCAGCCAATTGCGATTTATGTAGTCTATTATTTGCGACCTGGGGCCTAGTCACATTTTTGAAATTATGGGGGGTCACACCTTGTTCACTTTTTTGCACGAATTTGCTCCACAGCTTTTGAATCAATATTTACCAGTTGGAGCTGAAAGTTGGCAACGTGTTTCAG
This sequence comes from Trissonchulus sp. WLG1_4, assembly GCA_030248245.1. Taxonomy (NCBI): domain Eukaryota; kingdom Metazoa; phylum Nematoda; class Enoplea; order Enoplida; family Ironidae; genus Trissonchulus; species Trissonchulus sp. WLG1_4. Next base: position 26,425 of record JASANF010005931.1, read on the forward strand.
TGTTTGTGACGTCTAAAAGCCCAGGGCCCCGGTACCAGGTTTTGAACTATTCGTCAATTTGGTGACAAAATAGCTTGAAGTCCAGAACATAAAACACACTCATATATAAGCTGAGTTATGTGGGCAGGGCACAAAGTTTACCTACAAACATGAAAATCACAAAAACCTCGAAAACGCAACTACCAACTGAACTGATACAAGCTTACGGAAAAAATTCTGGCTGTCTGAAAAAGTATGTTTCGGATCGGGTCAGCACCGTGACCCGGTGACCCGGAGCGAAAAGTGACCTGAACTGACCCGCTGACCCGGTTCCATCTCTGCTGGTGAAGGTAACGTAAAAACGTGTCGTCCTCGGGGCGACAGGATTTCAGTTGCCCTAAAGTTTTTCCGCCTGCCAGTGTGCTAGTTTTCGACAGATTATGTACGCCGCACTGAATTTTACCGAAAGGGTAAAATAATACTTAATGTCCTCATGTGACACATCTTATAGGCTCGTCCACAAAAGTGCTTGTTTAGAAAGAAAGCCCTTTCTAATTTATGACCTTGCACCTTGTGACATGAAGGAAATACATGGTATACTTGGTAATAATACATAGGTTTGTATTTTTGAAAAAATGTATCATTACAATAAAAAGAAAATGCCGCCTTGCACTAAGAACATGTGGCTTGCACTAAGAACCTATGACTTGCACTGAAAACCTAATGTTTGCACAAAGAGTCAAAACATTTAAATGGAAATTTTGGCTTGCACTACGGTATCGATCGAAAACTCGAAGCAAGCAAAGCTCAATAAGCAATTAAAATGCTGGAGACCAATCTGACGGATTCTTTGTACAAGTAGAGTTTCGGTGTGCAAGCCCACTGTTCTTGTCAACTGACCTATGATTTTTAGTGCAAGCTGTAGTTTCTTAGTGCAAGCCCGAGTTTCTCAGTGCAAGCCCAGACATGTTTAATCCGATTACACACAAAAATTATCAATGCATTACATTTACTTCACTTACATTTACTTAACTTTATTTCTACCCATTACTATGAAAATGAGTTGTTTGAATATATTCATCATCGAAAAATCAAAAGATATATACATAGACGAAGATGGGTTTAGTTTAGCCCCTGAGCTTATCACCGCTTTGCGTATGAGTGAATCAACTATTCAAGCACTCACGAACAATATGTTGTAAACTTTGTACAGTCGGTTTCAAATAAAAATGCCTCTTGGCGTGCGATTTTTGAGGCCCGACGCGTCGGATGACATGAAGCGATAATCCGACGCCTGGTGAAACTTGATGAAATTACGATGCTAAAAGAATATGGAGGGGTCAGAGCAGGCAGTTTAAAATTGGTTGGTTAATGAACACATAAAAACACTTATTGGAGCTTTAATATATTATAATTTTACCTAAGTGGATAAAACGCTAGTGGAGGTACACAAGACCGCATTTTAATAGTTTAAAGTTAAAAGTTAATAAAGTTAACCCCATTTACACTTATGTATCTCTGATTTCGAAACAAAACTCCAGCCAGGTTATATAACACAGTCTTGTCTAGCCAACTGGAGAACAATAATGTAAAGAGCATTCAATATTTTATTTAAATTGCTTAAATTACTTTAAATTAACTACATTTTTAAACTTTTATTTATTTTTATTAAATAAATAGTTCGTATACATTCAATAACATTCTGCTGTAGCATAATTATATTATAAATGCTTCAGTTCTAGTTGTCACCACCCGCGAACTCACAAAGCTTAGCGTATTAATTAGTAACCCAAAACTAATGCGAAGAAAATGCTAGCAAAAAATTTGGCTTCGTATGACATCACCCGACGCGTCGGATGACTTTAGCCGACGCGTCGGATGACATCATCCCACGCGTCTGAAGACGCCAAAATTTACGACGCGTCGGATCGGAGTCATTTTCATTTCAAACTGACTGTAGTTGTTGGAATTTGATTGTAATATTAGTGTAACTTGGTGTAATAGTGATTAAGCTGCGTACTAAATGTCGATGTCTCAATGTGTGAATCAACTCTGTTTGCAATGACAATTAAACGGAGTTGAATGTTTTATATTTTCCACAAGTTGGAAACTGCCAATTGCTTGCCAACTGGGTTGATTTTCACCCTAGCACTAGATTCAGCCTAGCACTAATACGTCTCACCCTAGCACTAAGTGAATTCAGCCTAGCGCTAGACAGATGCATCCTGGCACTAACCAGATTCAACCTAGCACTAATTCTCCTTTCAACGCACATGTAAGGCATCTTATTTTAAAACTATTGGGAATAAATTAACAGTTTAACACCGATTTGTTTTCTCAGCTTTTTTTGCTGAAACACCGGAAAAACATAATGTTTTAACATGGAAATGTTAACACTGAAATACTGAAAAACATTTTTTACTTTCATATTGTTCACAAACGCTGATAAGTAATAACAAGAGTACATAATAGTGTCTCACCCTATTTAGAAGAAGTGTTGTAAATGAGAATTAGGGCCTATGAGACTCGGGGGCTGTGGTGTAGTGGTTAGCATGCCTGACTTCGAAGCAGGTGGCCCGGGTTCGATTCCCGGCGCCTCCATCTCTTTCATTCTTTCTAAATTGGGGCCTCCTCTTTCTATTTAACAGAAGAGTGAGACACCTCCTTTCTGCCTGTGTTATAGCGCAGGCAGATGCGCTTGTAATTTTTAGGGCACATGTTGCCGTTTTATGCGACATGTGGCTGTCCAATCACAAGCGAGCTCCGCTGCTGATTGGCTAGGCGTCTGTGCACGTGCTCCGATCAGAACGCAGGCGGCCTCACGTGCTATTGCCTGAAAATGGTCAAAAAACACATTTCAGCGCATACTAGCAATAATTCCTGAAAAGGGTGATAAAAATGTAGACAAAATATAATTTTGGGCAAAAAACCAAAAAACCCCCCAACCCGACCGATCATGGCAAAACTCAACACTGAAATGGCTATAATGGCGGCCAGTGTGCTGATTGGAGCACGTGAGGCCGCTTGCGTGCTGATTGGAGCACGTGCACAGCCGTCTAGCCAATCAGAAGCGGAGTTGGCCTCTGATTGAACAGCCACATGTTGCATAAAACGGCAACATGTGGCCTGGAAATGACGAGCGCATCTGCCTGCGCTATAACACAGGCATAAAGGAGAGTGTGTCACTCTTCTTCTAAATAGAGTCTAACACTATTATGTACTCTTGGTAATAAGTAATAACGTCCAACAGAAACAGTGTATTGTATTGTTCGAGGTCGAGGAGCGACGATTCGAGGCAGAGGAGGCTTGGTGAATCCTGCTGGTGGTCTCGCCGGAAGCACTGACCAGGTCACGCCAATTGTCGGTGGTGCTGCTGAAGACATCGGTCGAGGAGCGAGAATTCGAGGTCGAGGAGCGAGGATTCGAGGCAGAGGAGGCTTGGTGAATCCTGCTGGTGGTCTCGCCGGAAGCACTGGCCAGGTCACGCCAATTGTTGGTGGTGCTGTTGAAGACATCGGTCGAGGAGCGAGAATTCGAGGTCGAGGAGCGAGGATTCGAGGCAGAGGAGGCTTGGTGAATCCTGCTGGTGGTCTCGCCGGAAGCACTGGCCAGGTCTCGCCAATTGTCGGTGGTGCTGTTGAAAACATCGGTCGAGGAGCGAGAATTCGAGGTCGAGGAGCGAGGATTCGAGGCAGAGGAGGCTTGGTGAATCCTGCTGGTGGTCTCGCCGGAAGCACTGGCCAGGTCACGCCAATTGTTGGTGGTGCTGTTGAAGACATCGGTCGAGGAGCGAGAATTCGAGGTCGAGGAGCGAGGATTCGAGGCAGAGGAGGCTTGGTGAATCCTGCTGGTGGTCTCGCCGGAAGCACTGGCCAGGTCTCGCCAATTGTCGGTGGTGCTGTTGAAGACATCGGTCGAGGAGCGAAAATTCGAGGTCGAGGAGCGAGGATTCGAGGCAGAGGAGGCTTGGTGAATGCTGCTGGTGGTCTCGTCAATAGCACTGGCCAGGCCGCGCTAGGTGTCGATGCCATCGGTCGAGGAGCGAGGATTCGAGGCAGAGTAGGCATGGTTAATGCCACTAGCTAAATACAGTTGTTACAACAATAACTTTTGTCATTGTGCAACTTTTTAGCTTAAAGATGAGTAAAGAGTATGCATACGGATATGTAAAATAAAAATAAATGGTTTTGTGCTGTAATGCGAGTCGCGTAACTCGGCTCTTAAGGTGTGCCTTCCTTCAAGGTCAAGTTCAAGTTCGTCCTTTTATTTTAATTAAGCAGGTGCTTCGAGAATATGTTTTTTATTATTTATCTGGCAAATTTTTTTCTGGAGTAAAATGGACCCATAGTTCTTGAAAAAAAGTTGTTCAGATACTGTTCAGGAGACGATTGATTTGTATAACTCAAAATAAAAAAAAATTGAAAAAAATACGAAAATCTAAAGTTTGCGTTTTTGTGGATATTTTTCCTTTATTACCAAACTAGAAAAAAGTGCACTAAAATCGAATTAAAATAAAATTACTTTTTTTGATAAATAGACAAACATAGTTGAAGCAAGCGTCTGTCAAATCAAGCCGTTTGGCCAGAATAATGAAAACATGCAACAAGCAAAACAAGTTTTCAATAAAAAACCAATGTTTTTTGCCAAAGGACACAGATTCCAAACCGCTTGTTTTGAGTTGAAAATACAATACACAATATAGAAAAAAGTCAAAGAAACCTATTAATTTTCAATTTTTTAATAAACGGAGTTTGAAGCGAGATATTTAATGTTAAATTTGCATAAAAAGTTAAAAGTCGTTATAACTTAAAATCTAGAACGAAATTTAAAAAAACAAAAAAGTTTATCATCCCACACGTATGAAACCTTTCAATTGAGCTATAGATCATCCAAATTGATAAAGTTTGAATTTGAGTTGTGCGCCCTGTGAATACGGTTTTTGTTAGTCACGTGACAGACCCAAATATGACACATCCTTTTACAAAAATGCTTAATTTGTTAAGGCACACAGTGCTAAATTCTAATATAGATAACACGAAAGTAAGAAATTTCTGAACTACGTGTAAATTCTCGGAGCGCCACCTTAAGTTCAAGTTCAATCAAGCAATTTTGAAAACAAACACTTTGTGAAAAATCTTCAATTTCAGACTATATAACTCGATAGTTTATCCTAGTCAACTTGTTTTGTTGTTGAGTTTGTGCTATCAATAACAAACTTGATCTTTTAGAAGTTACAGAATTATATACTGAAATATACTGAAACATCAATAACACACATGTTCTTTTAGAAGATACAGAATTATATACTGAAATATACCGAAACAGAGCGTAAAATGCCAACAATTAGGGACTTTATATACAATTTGACAACATATATAATTTTCAAGTTTTGTTGTAAATAAACAGATAAGCAATGAAAAAACAAAACAAATGAGTACAGTAAGCTGCATAATGTAAAGAAAAAACAATGAAAGTGTACACACATTTCTGGTTTTCCAATTTCTGCATTGAATTGAATTTGGTAATGTATTATATTCAATGAATCACGTGACAGACTCAATCTTCTCACAATGACTTTCGGCGGTTAAGAGCGGCCGCTAAATATTTGGCTTTAATGCTATTTAAGCATAAAGGTTTTAGCTGAAAATGTTAAAACTTTTGAGCTACATATTTGAACTAAACGCGCTATCGAATTTGCTATATGCGCCATTTGCGCTACAGCGCATTTTGGGAGTGCTATTTGCGCTGTGAGCGCTATCGAAGGTACATCGCACATCTGCTATTTTCTTAAATATGGGTGAAACATCTACAGAAAAATGGCCAGAGAAGATTTAAACCACTCATCGCTTGTTTCCTAGCATAACATTCTACCAACTGAGCAGCGCCGGCCTATTGGTGTGTGTGTTAATTTCCCTTAATATACATAATGATGCTAATCTTTAAAAGTGATTATATCATACTATAAGTGATAACTTTGTAGTATGCACTCAGCAACTATTCGCACCAGCACGTGAAGCCCTCGTGCATGAACTCGTGCTCTGCGCGCACTAGTTCATGGACTTTGCGCTTCACGTTACAGTGCGTATAAATTGCTGAGTGCACGCTACATCGTGCTAAAACTTACAATCATAGCACCTGAGGGTGCTATTTGGGCTACTTAGGCGAGTAGTATAGCGTAACTATATACTACTTAGGCGCTATTTTGTGCCATTGGCTAATTTATTGAAAATTTTTGCAGTTTTTACTACGTATACGATCCCTCAATAAAAAAATTATTTTCAAAATTTGGGTTGTGTTCTGGTCGACGATATAAAAAAATAGCGCATATAGCAAAACGATTAATTCATTGGTGTTTCATTAATTCTATTCAAAACGAAACCCAAGAAGGTTCAGTAGGCGCCCATCCCCCCCCCCCCACCCCAATGGTTGTTGGGTTTGTAGGGCTTTCCATCGCTCGCTCCTATTAGTCAAAATTGCAGGAAATTATCCAACATGACGTTCCATTCTTTGCTCAGGCTTGGGCTTCGGCTATATCTACAGGGATAATCAACAAAAAAATTTAAAAATTAATATTGAACTTAAACTTTTGAAACTCTTTTAAACAGTTTTCTGTTCACAATTGCATCAAAGCGGAATGCATCAAAACAACTGCACTTTGTGGTTGAGTCTGAATTTTCTGAATAAGAATCACCTAGCTAGATGTATGTTTAGTTGGGCCTGTGTCATGGATGCACAAGAGCAATCGGCGATGGGGATGTGCCTGACCCTGCCGTAAATGTATCACGAACTTTAAAGAAACTGGTAAGTAACCGGTGTAAATCTTGAACACATGATTTTGAAAGGGATATAACGAGAGAGTGTAACAATTGCTGTAGTAAGAAAATGTTTGTTTTTTGGGTTTTGCCGTACTTAAGTTGAGCCATATAGACTATTAATTTCTCTTCACAAAGAATTAATTTCACTTTAATGGCGTCGCGAGCATGAATTTTTTTGCGGTGTAGATAACCTGGGGAAATCAATTACAATTATTTTCCCGTCGAAAAATCTCCCCGTGTGTGCGTCATCTTAACCCACTGGAAATTTCATCTAGACCGTCGTGAACGTTGGCAGAACACTAATATAATGCTGAAAAGCAAGTATGCGGCCAAACAATAAAGCAAGCAAAATGACTTCGGCAGAAAAAATGACTATTAAAGAAGCCTCTAACTGGTGTAAAATTTGAACACATGAATCTGAAAACGATAGTAACGAGAGAGGAGTAACGATTTCTGTAGTAAGAAGATATGAATGGTCGTTTTCTGTGTTGCCATACTTAAGACACACTGACTGTTAATTCCTGTTTATAAAAGAACTATATCACTTTAGAACTCCGGCAGATAGCGGTCTTTCTGGCTTTGTTTTTTTCCATCGACAGCATAGATGCATATAGGGGGGGATAGGGTGGGTATGCATCTATGCTGTCGGCACCCCCCCCCCCTCAGTCATCCGGCACCCCCCTCCACCCCCCCCCCCCCCCCCCCTCTGATGGCCAAGAAAGTGCCCCAAAAATGCGAAAAAAATTGAAAAATTGGAAAAAAATTTCGCCTGCGGCCAAAAAAGTACCTCAAAAATGAGTTGAAAATCGATAAATTCAGAAAAATTTTCGGCTGTCGCCGAAAAACGGCCAAAACTAGGGACCACTCCCTCTTGCGCCAAGGGTCGGGCACCCCCCCTCAAAGATTCCCCCCGTGCATCTCTGATCGACAGTCGAACAAATTTAGCTGTTTTTTCAATTTGTAACCATTCTTCATTCTTGGTGCCATATTTAGGCCGCAGCCAAAAAATTCCGCGATTTCTGGATTTTTCATTAGGAAACATTTCAAATTCTACGAAAAATTTCGAGCATCAAATTGCAGGTGAGAGCTTGAAAGGGGGGGGGGGGGGGGCTGCTATATGAAGGTGGCGGAAGCACCGATTCCCCTGAGGGTAATAGATACCCCCTTTATGTGCATTTATGGTCTGGACTCTTAAAAACGGAAATTTCTGTTCATCTGATGTGGTTAATCATCTCATTATTAGCCCACACCGTTATCTGGATGTAAGCTTGCGATTTAGATAAAATAGTAAATTCGGTCGTGTGAGCTATAAAATCAAGCTGTTACTGCGTTACACAGAAAATATTTGTGTGAAGTTTATAACAGGTTTATGCACGCACAATCATCCAAAATCATGATAGAAAAATAGTACAGATGATAGCTAACTAAAATCCATGGACATTTGACATTACCTAATCGTGTTTTCAAAACATTGGTTGAGTCTTTTTTGCATGGTGTGTACGTTAGACCCAGGGGTGGACGCGGGTCGAAATTTTTGACCCGCGACCCAACCCAACCCGCGGCTCGACACTCGTGGGTAACCCGCGACCCACTTTGACCCACCACTCTATAGCCATAACGTATATTATACAGGGGCGTGTAGCCAGGATTTTGAAAAGGGGGGTCGCACCTTGTCCACTTTTTTGCTCACTTGCTTATACTCACTATTGCGGGGTCTGAGCGCCTCAGCCCCCAGAATCCAATTATTTTTACACTATTGGCGAAGTGGCTTACATAACAAGTGGGGGCAGCCGTTAGAAAAAAATGGAGGTTTTTTGAATTTTCGGACAAAATTAGTCAACTGGAGACGTAATCAAAAATTTTTTCGACAGGTAAATTAAAAACAAAAGGTGGGAACTTTACACAAGTAAATACAGCATAATGCACTCTAGTAGACATGCATATATAAGCTTTCATGAAAGTTAACAAGGAATAGTAAGCCACAGAGTTTGCAATTTTTAGAATTTTTTTTAATTTTAGACCAAATTCTGTCAATTGGAGACGTATCCGAAATTTTTTTGGCCGGGCTATAAAAACCAAGGGGGGACCCTTGTCGACAATTTCTTCAGGTTCCAGTTTTCGCGGGTCGGAAAAAAATTTTCGACCCGCTCAGCCTGAAGTGGGTACCCGCGGGTCGACCCACGGCTCAAATTTTCCGACCCAACCCAACCCAACCCGCGGGTACCCGCGGGTACCCGCGGGCACCCACGACCCGCGTCCACCCCTGCTTAGACCTGAAGATTCCTTAAGGTGGCGCTCCGAATAACTGACCTGTGGCTGTAAATTTTTCCAGTCACGTTTTTAGGACTTTGCTCTTGAAGAAAGGTTGTTCAGCAGTGACTTAGCTTTAGTTTGATATATACAACGTGTAGTTTTGTTGAACTTATTTTTTGAACTGAATTTTAGAATTGCAAAAATTTCTAATCAATTTTCCGAACAATTGTATATGGCTCTTGTTACTTTTGATAACGGTTTGCCGCAGCGAATAGGTGACTTTTTAAAAAGTCGTTTGTGCAGGCAAACCTTTGTAAAAAATTTTTCCAAATCACGTTGAGCGACATTGACAAAAATACACTATTTTTCAAGCTAATTTTTTGTTAGCTACTTTTTGGCTTCTCCAACTTTTCTCAACGGTTATTTCCTTAAAAATACGCTCTATTTTCTGACGCTGTCGTTTGTGTGGACACACCTCAGGTTTTTATGACCGGCAATAGCCTTTTTTGTTTTGTGATAGCTCTCCTCCACGTTGTTTTTTTATTGTGAAATGTTACTTGCAGTTAGAAAATATGTAGATGTAGGTGTACCATCTTTGAAAATGTTGATTTCTGTTTTTGGTGAAATTCTGCAGCGTTTTTAAATTGACCAATTTTAGAAAAACCAGTGTATTTTGAGCCGAAACAGTTGGATTAAATTTGTGAGAAAGGATACACCTTAGCAATATAGTTACCTACAGTTTAAGCTATAGAACGTAAAATTTGAACAAAGTTTCGCTCAGTTATGCCGTTTGAAAAATAGTGCGCATTTGGCATACAAACATAGAAAAATTCAATCGGTCTTAAATAATTAGAACAAGGATCAGAAACGTGAAACATGCTCAAAAAAAGAGCTTTGTAGCAGGCTTTGATATTTTTGAAGAAACGTTATACTAGCTAGAACTTTCGTCGATCTATGACATAATAAAGTCATGGAAGTTATTCGGAGCGCCACCTTAAGGGGGGAGGTTACCTGTATAAGTGAAAATTTTAGGTTCTCAGATTCACTTCAAATATGCACACAGCGTAGCCCTAAGAAAGGCTCATCTCAAATCTACATAACAAACTGGATTCAATGATTTTGCCTTTTTTTGCTAGGGACTCCGAAATATGAGATTTTACGTTTATGATAGGCGCAAAAAAATGTTTTTGTGGTCACGAAGCGTTCCGTTACTCGAAATTTTTGTTAATACTGAATACTGACGAAGCTGATTTTACATGATTCGAAAGCCTTATGTTATATCTCAATCTCCATGATCCATTTTCTTTAAATTTTCATCCATGACCTGAGCAGTGACGCCAAACCTAGTCACTAAATTTTGGCGGACTCATAAAACGCTATTTTTTGACATTTTGCTGTAGATTTCTGGTTTGAGAAAACATATCGAAAATCTGGATCATATAATTGTCCACATACATTTGAGCTACTACTGTGCCAAGTTTCAGCCTGATTAGCTTGATAAAGTTTGTGCAGGAACTATCTACTAACTAACTATCTACTAACTAACTATATAACTAAGGGCTACTTTTAGGCTTTTTTGCACACTTTTTCCAATGTAATACACTAAACCAAACTGTAATATACTGAACCAAAAGTGCACCTTCAAACTTAATTATTCTTATCTGAAATAGAGGTGCCTTGGATGAGTAACATACGTGAAAACAAGCAAATTTGGATAACTTTGATTGCTATTTGCTTTAGAATTCTAATTTGCTATTGATTCTGGCAGCTTTACTGTTGAGTAAGCCAACGCTAAACTTTCAACGTTAAGTAAGCGAAAATTAATCAATTAATAAATCAATTTAGTTCAACGTTCGAAAGTCTAACATTCATTTTATTAACTTTATTAGTGACCACTCCACTCCCGCCAGAAGTCTGGCACCCCCTTTGCCGATTGTTCCTGTGCATATCGGTTCACCATATTATCCAAAGTTAAGACAAGCTTCCAAATTAGCTTACAGTTACATAAGTAAGAAAATAATTACATAATTACTTAATTTCGACGTTCGACGGTATAACATTAATCCTATTAACAGTGTTCGTAAGAAACACGGAGCCGTTTTTTCGAAAACAGTTCCGAAACTCCTTATCAGTGGCAACATAAATCAACAATTCAGTGAGCGCTACAATGGCATTGATTGGCGGAATATTGCTGATCAATTTAGCCGCAGTGGCACTATTTTTGGAGTATAGATTGATCAGGGTAATAACTGACTCGGGACCTGCCCAAAAAACCAGAAAATTGAAAGCAATAAAAACTGCCGTACGCGAGGCTTTCAGTTCTTTCTTGATTGCTGCGTTCTGCGCATTTTGTCGGCGAAACAGCAAAATTGCCAAAATGATTGAGGAAATAACGACGTTGCAACAGATTGCTATTATTATTGCTGCTTGCAACTTGATGCCAAAAGCAGATACAACAAAGGGCCACAGGCAACTGGAAATGCAACTTTCGGGCGATAAACCAGAAAATAGCAAAGAATTGCCGCCGATAGAAAAACACCACAAAATTAAGTTCATTTTCGTAGCGAATTGAATCGAGACCCTGTTTCTGAACCAGACAGGACAAACTAAAGCGCAAATCCTAAACAGGGCCATATTTAGAGTGAAAATGGCTGTAGTCAATTGTGCGAAAGAAATCGAGCCGACCTCCAAAAAACAACGAAGCGGCGTAGAGACCTCGTGTAAATCAAACATCACAAAAGTAAAACGTTTCAGCGCTAAGCCAAAACCAGGGCAAGAATAAAACAGATACGCCAGCGTTAAGTTTAGCGCATTTACGTAGTGAGGTTTTTTGAAAGCTGCAGACCAATTTTTGATAAGAATATACAGGATTATTAGGCAGCTAAAAATTCCAAGCGATCCACAGTTAAGCCATAACACGTGATTCGTGAACATCGCTTTTAAAATACGCCGTGATTTGTTAACCAGTTCTGAGGGGCACGTCATATTAGATTCCATATGTAGCTATTTCTAGATTATAAACAAACAGTAAATTGAGCAGTTGAGTTATTTGACAGAATGATAAAACTAACGGCTTCTTGTAGATTTAAAGAAAATCGTGAATAAAAAGTAACTAATTAAATAACATTAAGTTACGGAATTACTAGAGTTTAATAAAAATATTGTATTACATTACAGCAAAAGAATATAGGCTACCATATATTTCAATACTGACAAATAATAAAGACCTCTGCAAATTTAAATTCAAAAACAAATTTGGAAACGTTGTTGAAACAATTTATTCCTCTAAAAATGCGTTTAATAATATATCTGACATACTAAATGAATTCAAGAACAACGTTATATTTTTATTTGGTAATTTATATACAGGATTATTAGGCAGCTAAAAATTTCAAGCGATCCGCAGTTAAGCCATAACACGTGATTCGTGACCATCGCTTTTAAAATACGCCGTGATTTGTTAACCAGTTCTGAGGGGCACGTCATATTAGATTCCATATGTACAGTACCCAGAGGATTTATCTACCTATGACGCTGGAGTCAGCGTCACTGACTGCAGTTTGGAGTCAGTGACTGCAGTCATCTGTTGACGTCACAGGCTCATAAAATTGGACCGGCTTATCGAATTTCATCAACTGACTCCGAAGTCAGCATCAGTGACTCCGGAATCAGAGTCATCTGAGTCATTCCTATCGGATGTAAGTACATACGTTTGTGCAGAATAGCTACATAGCTAAGTACATATACCAAGCTTTGACACCTGCAAGAAAACTTACATATATACATTAACTACATAGGAATGACTCAGGTGACTCTGATGCCGGAGTCACTGATGCTGACTCCGGAGTCAGTTAATGAAATTCAATCATTCCCCTGCCAGCCCAATTTTATAAACCTGTGACGTCAACAGATGACTGCAGTCACTGACTCCGAACTGCAGTCATTGACGCTGACTCCAGCGTCATAGGTAGATAATTCCGCTGGGTACTGTAGCTATTTCTAGATTATAAACAAACAGTAAATTGAGCAGTTGAGTTATTTGACAGAATGATAAAACTAACGGCTTCTTGTAGATTTAAAGAAAATCGTGAATAAAAAGTAACTAATTAAATAACATTAAGTTACGGAATTACTAGAGTTTAATAAAAATATTGTATTACATTACAGCAAAAGAATATAGGCTACCATATATTTCACTACTGACAAATAATAAAGACCTCTCAAATTTAAATTCAAAAACAAATTTGGAAACGTTGTTGAAACAATTTATTCCTCTAAAAATGCGTTTAATAATATATCTGACATACTAAATGAATTCAAGAACAACGTTATATTTTTATTTGGTAATTTCTCCAATTCTTACAGTCGCACCACACTGTCTACAGTATCATTTGAAACTTATTCTACATTTTTCATTAGCCGACACATCTGAAGTGTAACAATTATTCTAGATATGAATTAATGATACACATTCTTTTCCGTAGGAAATGCATTGTTTAGAGCCTTACCGATTTAACGATAAGTCAAAGTCAAGAAATTAAGAATTAGTAATCTAAGAATACGTATTAAAGAAACTAGAATGTACAGCTACGCTTTAATTTCAGTTGAACTAAATTGAACGAAAACGAAACGAAAACGAAAACGAAAACGAAATGCACGAAACTCAAATAATTTCCATTGCGACCCAAAAGTTGTAAGGCTACGCACTTGATTTGATTAGTTTTTAATGGATGAGAGCGCCTGCCTCTTTCTGCTGCCCTGACTATTGCTCTGCTATTCATGTTTACCGCTCTCATTCTCAGTTGCGTAGGTAAATATACAAAATTTGAAGAAGCATACCGCCATAAACTTGACAGCTGAGACCGCCTCAGCTGCTAAATTACCAACGAGCGAAAACGAAAACGAAGCAAAGAGCGAAGACGAAACGAAATTGAACGAAAGTCAAAACGACAGCAAAAACGAAAACGAAAATTTTATCAACTGAATTTAAAGCGTAGCTGTATCTTACAAGAATGCTGCTTACTGATTTGGGATACTTTTTCAATTTAATAAAAACTAACACCAATCCAAGTGTAAGTAACACGCTTAAAAATTTTCATTGAGAGCTCAGTTGTGGCGAAAAAGTATTACAGTAGTTAAAAATAGCATGTGAATGTTTTCATGCTGAAGGTTCGAGATGAAGTCAAGTCTTGGTTGACCGCTGTTTTAAACTCTTTCATATATTTGCACGTATGCAGCTGAGGAAACGTGTAAGGATGAGCCGACTAAAGCAATCATTACACTGGAAGACATAACACTGGAAATTTATACAGTTCAATAAACAGCTAGTTTGTGTCTTTGCTTAATAATAACAAGAGTACATAATAGCGTCTCACTCTATATAGAAGAAGAGTGAGACACTCTCCAGCCTGCCTGTGTTACAGCACAGGCAGATGCGCTGGTCGTTTTCAGGCTACATGTTGACATTCTATGCAACATGTGACTGGCCAATCAGCGCGTAGATTCCGTGCGTAACACACTTTAGTATATAACCGCTGATGCGTTGATAAGCATTAAGATAGGGATAAAAGCTTAATAACTCATTATTTATTCATAGTCTGCTTGCAAAAATATTAAAAAAGGTTTGCAAATACCTTTGGGGATATTTTGGCAAACTTTCAGCGAAATTGATTGAGAAACTTTGAAGAAATTCAGAAAAGTTTATATCTCAAAAGTTTCTCAATCAATTTCGCTGAAAGTTTGCCAAAATATCCCCAAAGGTATTTGCAAACCTTTTTTAAAGTTTTTACAAGCAGACTATGAATAAATAATGAGTTATTAACCTTTATTCCTATCCCATTTTATGATTGGAGCACGTGCACAGGCGTCTGCCAATCAGAGAATAGAAGCTCGCTTCTGATTGGCCAGTCACATGTTGCATAGAATGTCAACATGTAGCCTGAAAACGACCAGCGCATCTGCCTGGGCTAGAACACAGGCAGGCTGGAGAGTGTCTCACTCTTCTTCTATATAGAGTGAGATGCTATTATGTACTCTTGATAATAACCAATACTGAGTAGAGTTCCTTCCTAAAAAAAATTTCGCGGGCCGACCTATATGCTCGCATGCCGCGGGCTGTGCCGGCTGTAGCGGACGGGCTGTGTCGTGAGCAATATAAAAAAATGCCAATTTTACCCATTTAAGGGGGGCGGGGGCTACCTGAATAAGTGAAAATTTTATGTTCTCCGATTCGCTTCAAATTTGCCCACAATGTAGCCCCAGGGAAGGCGCATCGCAGATGTAACAAGCTGGAACCAATGCTTTTGCCAATTTTTTACTAGGGGCGCCCAAAAATTCAATTTTACGTATAAATCATAGCCGCAAAAAAGTTTTTTGTGCTCACAAAGCGTTCCTTTACTCGAAATTTTTGTTAATACTGACGAAGCTGATTTATACGTGATCCGATAGCCTATTGTCATATCTCAACCTCTATGATCCATTTTTTTAAATTTTTGCCCATGGCCTGAGCAGTGACGCCGAATGTAAAATCACCCAAATTTGTCGTGGCCAAAAAACAGCCATTTTTTCACATTTCGCCCTCGATTTTAGAATTGAAAATACATATAAAAAATCCGGATCATACGATTTTGCGCATACATGTGGGCTGCTACTATGCCAACTTTCAGCCTGATTAGCTTGATGTGGTTTGTGTTAGAACTGTTCAACTGAGGGCTACTTTTAGGCTTTTTTGCAGTACTTTTGCCTATGTAAATACACTGACGAACACTCTGAACCAAAAGTGCACCTTCAAGCTTAATTGTTCTCATCAGACGTTGGGGTGCGTTGGGGGAGTAACATATGTGAAAATAACCGAAATTGGAGAACTTTGATTTTTGACCTGAGTAGCCCCCCCCCTTAAGCCAAAACTTAAAAAAACAAAAAACACGACTACACGCTAATTAAAACATGTAAACATGCTGAATATGATAATACGGCAGAGCATTTTTAAGTGCAGACCAAATAGCACGCACAAAAAGTCCCAAAAAAGAAAAAGGCAATTACGTTAGTTTATTATATATGTTTGTGTAGGACCAATTTCTGATTAAATATAGCAAAAATTGCTTATAAAAACATCATTGTGTTTTAACCATTTTTAGAACTACTGCGTTTGTTTTGCCAATGGATGGTGACTGTTAACACCAAACCATTGTACTGCCTACACATAATATTAACAAGTCCCTTAACTGACAAAACTGAAGCAGATTTTCCCTTTTCTATTTCATTGTTTGGTCAACAAGCACCCATAACGACATTTGTTGATAAAATTCATTAAAAAAATTGCTTAAACATCATAATAAATGCCGGGTTTTTCAAATTTTGCCTAAATTTTTGCTCATGACAGG
Organism: Trissonchulus sp. WLG1_4; assembly: GCA_030248245.1. NCBI lineage: Eukaryota > Metazoa > Nematoda > Enoplea > Enoplida > Ironidae > Trissonchulus > Trissonchulus sp. WLG1_4. The sequence goes on from JASANF010005931.1 coordinate 42,854, forward strand.
ACCTTTTTCAAATTTTTACCCTTGACTTGACCCCGAGGGTCACCGACCCCTATTTTCCCCAATTACATGAGTGGTCTTCGTGTAAACATTACACATTACGACAACCGCCAAATCTTATAGCAACTGTACTTAACTGTGCGCGACTGTAAAGCTTGTTCAGTGAAATGTTAGAAAGAGTCCTTTCTTTGTTTTGAAAATAGTGTTATGTAAAGGCTAATATTCTAAAAATATGTTTTAAGGCAAATATTTTTGCCAAGTTTCAGGAAAATTGGTGCAGCACATGGTTTGCAATGATGTCGCAAAGACGGAAAAATTACGTTTTTAAAACCTGTGTATCCACATTCCATATTTTCGTCACATTTATCAATCTTTCTGTTTACTTTGTTTGCACAAACTGATAGCACATATGTTGTATGTAGTTTATGCACACAAAATTTAGTGCCAATTGCTTGCATGGTTGCGGAGTAATATCTGTTTGAACTGTGAAACTGTGCCGAAACTGTGAAGTACTCATAGCAATAATGATAAATTGTAAAAAATCTGGACGCGTATTTTAAAATCAAAAGAAAAATGTACCATCAGTTTTCTTTTTTCTTATTTGTCGCAAAAATTTCGCGTCTATACATTATGTGTACTCCACAAGATGGCCAATCTAATATCTGGCTAGAATTGTCGAATTGTCGAATGTCCGTATTGTGTGATGTCTGGCTTACTAACGTGTAACTTTGCCGCCTAGTTGTCGCTGTGCAGATTCTAGATTCACGTGTTTGCACGTGGACCAATTATGCAAATTAGTTGGATAAAATAAGTTATACGGATAGGTCGTAATTCAGCTCAAGTATCTGTTGCGATTCAGTCGTATACTAATTGAGCACTTCCTATATAACGCATATGGCTAGCAGCCGACCATTGGCCTCTGTGCTGGCCGAGGGGTTGGCCGATTTGGAAACTAACGAAGCTGCTCAATCTCACGAACGAGAGCCACCGTCCCATCCAAGTCCCCTGGTCCTGCTGGGAGGTCACTCCAAGGGAAGAAGAGCCCGATCCAGATCGCGCAAGAAATCGACCCGGTCTTCTAAATCCTCCCATTCGTCATCAACCTCCAGCTCCTCAGATTCCTCACGTCAGCGCAGCAGGCGCAACAAGCGGAAGAAAACGCTCGTCCCAGCGCCTTTGCCGGAGGCAACACCATTTATGTTTTAAAACCCTGGATGTTCTCAGTAAGACATACTCTTGTATAATATATATTTTGTATAATAATATGATTTGTATGCTTTGTATAATTCATGTACAATGACACTACGCGTGGCGGCAAACTAGTAAATAAACTATATTAGTAGTAGTAGCTCTACATGGAATATGGTGGGTTTAGACTTTACCTACAACAAGTTGTTGTACAGTGCTGTTCGTTAATGAGTAATACACTACTTGAGTACGCAGCAAAACCACTTTGTGTTAATGTGCTTAAATCCACAATGTTTGATCCAATAAAAACAGAGAACAACCGGTTAGGCGTTGAAGTTTAGCACGTCCCCTGTTGTGCTGTAAATCTTGTGTTTCAGCCAATATGAAGTCAATGGATCGGTTATCAAGATGTTATCGGATGCACTTGCCAGCGCCAATAAAACCAAGTCGCGGAAGCGTCGAGCCCGTCGGTTACGGGTAGCCGTGAAAAAAAGCTGTCGCTGTCTTGGAAAAAAGGCAGCAGCTGCTCCTAATCTCCGAATCCTACGGATGGGATATCGCAAAAGCGATGGATAATGGCGGGATTGCCAAGCACCTGACAGCAGAAACACGGAAGGAGCTTCAAAATGCTATCAAGCTTGTCGGCTCCAAGGCCCGTCAACAGTCCATCAGTGCTGCAAGGGTCGGACCCCAGCCCTTTCAGCCGAGGGGGGTTGGGCGACCAGTCTCTCAGCCCCCCGATAACCAGCGGCGCCCTTTCTATTCCACCGTCTATTACCAGGGCAGATGCTTTGTCTGTGGAGCTTTCGGACATGGAGCCCGTAACTGCCCTCAGTCGGTCACAAGTTACCCCCAGCAACTGCCAAGCTACCTCAGTGCCCTGCCCACCACATCTTCTCAACCAAAACCCGTCCCACCGGTTACAATCGGGAACTGATCCAGTCCTGTCTCCCAGCGCTGCCAGCAGTCTAAAAAGTAGGCTCACAGGAATTCTAACAAAACATTCAGTATGGACAGCACAAGGGAGATTTTGCGGAAACCTAACTAGGTGTATTCAATACTGGGAAAATGTTTTAGAAACCCCGGTTACTGTCAAAAATTTGGTCAAGTATGGGTATAAGATCCCCTTTTTAATGAAAAAGCCGAACAGAAAATATGGTCTTTATTGGCAGTACAAAACCGACTGTATACAAAGTCGTATGATGTCAGATCTCTTTGTACACTTGACTTTTCCTTTGTCCTTGGGTCTCTGTTCCCCGCTTTTCTTGTGGCAATCTTTTGCGATATGACCACCAATACCGCAGTTATAGCAGACTGCTTGTTTGAAGTTTCTCGCGGCTCCATGTCTTTCTTGACCAAACCGCTTGCTCTTTACTATGTCTTGACTCTGACTTTCAGGTCCTGATTGACTCGTTAACTGCTTCGCTTGGCGTAGTGAATGGTCCATGGCGACAGTCTGCTCAATAGCTGCGGTAAGATCAAAAGCGCAATCTCGATCACGAGTAAACACTTGGACAACCTTTTCTTTGAGACCAGGATTCAAACCTGCGACCCAAACAGCACGCTCTAAATGCGCCAACTCGCCACCAATTTGAGCGTGCAGCTTCCTAAATCTACTTGCGCACTCCTCTGCTCGCTCATTAGGTTTCATACGCAGTTCTAGTAGCTTTAGAGAAGCTGTAGTGGCAGTCAGCGCAGGACGCAATAGCTGTTTTAAATGTCCTATGGCATTGTCAAATGTAGACCGTTGCTCTACAGGTAGCGAACAAAAAGTCACTCTAGCCTGGCCCTCAATGAACCGATCTAGGACCTCAAGAGCTGCCTGACCGCTTTTGTCAGCATAGTCTTGAATCTGGCTAGCCCAGTCACTGAAACTAATGCCATCTTTTTCTTCCTCTCCGCAGAAAGTTCGTGGCAGAGGAATTTGAATGGTAACATGAGCACGTTCACCTTGTTGGGCCACAGCTGCGTGTTGTACCTGCTGTAGAAGGACCAAAAACTGTCTTTGTTGCTCTTGAAGAAGCTGCACAGTTTCTTGTTGGCGTTGTTCTGCCTGTCTTTGTTGTTCCAACAGCTGCCGTTCGAATCGCTCGTCCGCCTTTCTCCGGTCTTCCTGCATCTGCTGGATCAAAGCCACGAATCGGTCGCCATCGCCTGGATCGCTGGCCGGTGTCGGTTGTCTGCTTCTGGATATGGTTGTAGTCCCGCGCTTGTCGGTCCCGGGTTTCGGCACCAATGAAAAAGCCGAACAGCAAATATGTTCTTTTAATGGCAATCAAAACACCGACTGTATACAAAGTCGTATGATGTCAGATCTCTTGACTGTAACTAGTCCTTGTTCGAGCCTTCTCAGCTAGCCTTTCATTAAAAATCCCACCTCGGTTTCACCTCCCAAATAACAAGTCAGCACTGCAGTACTCTGAGTTTGTTGGAAATGAAATTGTAAGTCTTGTTCAACAAGGGGTCGTAACTGAGGTCGAGCGCCCGCCACATGTTTCCCAGCCTCTAGCAGTGGCGGTGCAATCTAGCGGGAAACTGCGCCTGATACTTGATTGCTCGATGTTAAATGAGTTTGTAGCAAAATTCAAATTTAAATTTTAGTCCTGGGGAACTATATTGAGTTTGTTTTCACAAGGATGTGTAATGTGCAAATTTGATCTAAAGTCAGGTTACCACCATGTGTCAATAGCGGAAGCTGACAAACAGTTTCTAAGTTTCTCGTGGACATTTCAGACTAAAGCTAGATACAACCAGTACAGGTCGCTACCGTTTGGTTTGAGTTCAGCCCCTTACCTTTTCACCAAGTTACTGAGACCGTTAGTTAGAAAATGGAGACAAACAGGTATAATGAGTATTCTTTATTGAGATAACAGTCTGATTATAGCTCCAAACCCAGCTACCATGCAGACGTGGGTCCAAACAGTGGTCACGGACCTTACAAATGCTGGATTTGTAATAAATGTTGAAAAGTCAATACTGCAACCAGTTACAACTATTGAGTATCTAGGTTTCATGCTGGATGCAAGCTCGTATATGGCCTTTCCGCGTTCTAAACTGGAAAAAATCACTACGAAAGTTACTGATGTAGTCAAAAAATGGCCTCACCTAACTTTCCGACAGATACTTAAGATACCTGTAACCATAGTTGCTTTGAAACCGGTCGTGGGGGAAAAGGCCTTATTACGAACTAGGTTTCTTTACCACACGGTAGCCCAAGCGGTGGATTGGGATACCCCCCTGATCGCACCTGCAAGCGTAAAATATGAACTAGAATACTGGGAAACAAAGTTAGAAAGTTTGTCCTCAAGAAAATTACAGTTATCAGAACGTGTGCTGTGTGTATTTTCAGATGCGAGCGATACCGGATTGGCTGCCGTCTGCAGAATTGGAAACAGCTGTCGGACAGCGTTTACTTACCTGGACCCAAGTCATGTTCGAACTAGCTCAACTTTCAGAGAGCTGCTGGCTATACAATTTGGGCTTGAATCTTTCGCCACAGTGATATCTGGTAAACAAATAACTTGGTATACTGACAACCAAACGGCCAAAATTGTAGCACATCGAGGTAGCATGAGACCACATTTGCAAAATTTAGCCGTGCAAATTGATGATATAATCGAAAGATACGAAATAGACATGAACATAGTATGGATACCTAGAAATGAGAACTACATAGCTGATGCTGCCAGTCGTTATAACGACTGGGATGACTGGGCTATAACTAATTCTGTGTATGTGGAGTTATGTGCAAAATGGGAATGTTGTTCTATAGATGTATTCGCGAACCAAAAGAATGCAAAGTGTGAAAGGTTTTTATCTAAATTTTATTGTCCAGGCACCCTCGGAGTCGATGCTTTTACTGTGTGCTGGGAAAACGAAACTGTTTGGGTCGTGCCTCCGTTTTCTAGTATCATTGCCACCGTCAATCACTTTCTAAACGCTCTGGTGTGTACGATGAGCCGAAACCTGCAGCAGGTTTGAGAACAGATTACAGTGCAGGCAGCCGGCCGCCGGTTGTCCCAGTTAGTCTCCAGGAGACAAAACGAGCACGCAACAAATATGTAAGTAACTAGTTTGGCCTTCTGCAGTTTGTCTCTTTAATGGTATGCTTTTCGTGAGGCTTTCTCATATCTTCTTTGTTAAATTCATGTACAGTGACAACGACGCGTGGCGGCAAAGTAGTATTATTGCGAAGTATGTAGCAGATATTAGATGGCCAATCTAATATCTGGCTAGAATTGTCGAATTGTCGAATGTCCGTATTGTGTGATGTCTGGCTTACTAATGTGTAACTTTGCCGCCTAGTTGTCGCTGTGCAGATTCTAGATTCACGTGTTTGCACGCGGACCAATTATGCAAATTAGTTTGCATAAAATAAATTATACGGATAGGTCGTCATTCAGCTCAGGTATCTGTTGCAATTCAGTCGTATACTAATTGAGCACTTCCTATATAACGCATATGGCTAGCAGGCTCTTGGTCTCCCTCCCTCCCGACCCCACACGTAATAAAAGTCGTGCATAGATAGCAAAATTGTTGAAATATGGTTGTACACTAGTATTTTAGAAATAATGCGAGCTTCTGTATGGATTCGGGAGATGGGTCCTATGTCCGCTGTCCAGCCTATCTTCACGCTAATGCTTCGAACCACCGCCCCACGGACGCTTCAAACGTACCTGCAGAGCCTCGCACAAGCCTTTGCCTTTGCTATGCATCTGACCGGAAGCGCCACTGTCATGCCCATATCACTGTATTGTAGCGCAATGTTCTTCGTTAGTTTGTCACAATCCAGTAATTCTGAATATACTGCTAGCATTGCATAGTCAGCGATCCGATGGGCCCATACTCTTGCTCAACTACCGGATCCGACAGCCAACAAAATGGTTAACCTTGTATTTAACGGGTGCAAACGGATTTTGGCCAGGCCATCAACTAAAAAACACCCATTTTCATCTGAGCACATTAAGAAATTAATCAAATTGTGGGGCCATTCCTCACGTTTAGCCGACTTACGAGACTGTTTGTTCTGTGTCATTGGGATTTGTGACTTTTATGAGATGTTCTGAGCTAATAAATTTGAACTGTACAGATGTAAAAATTGCCAGCGATGGCTCATACGCTACAGTAACAATAAAACAGGCCAAAACAGATCAAATGAGACAGGGAAACTTTGTTTTAATTTCTGGCCTGCCAAATGAGTACTGCCCTTTAACCCTACTTTCGCGTTACCTGTTGCTTGCCAGTTTAACCCTTGATACAAACGAAACATTATTTCAGTCACTAAAACGTTCAAAAAATTCTGCACAACAGCAAGTCGGTAACCCTATGACCTATCATGCGGCTCGGGCATGCGTAAAACGTGCTGCAGTTGCAGTGGGATTAGACCCAAAGTTGATTGCGACCCACAGCTTGCGTGCGGGTGGGACCACGCAAGCCAACGCCAACAGCGTTTCTCATAGACTGCTAATGTTACAGGGTCGCTGGCGTAGTGAAAAATCAAAGAATCGATACATTGAACAACTCGATATCTCGCACACTTCTGTCATGAAGAGAATCATGAAATGTTTTTGTTTTTTGTTTTGTGTTGGTTATTTTGCTGTTACGAAAGTAATTTACCTTGGCTTTGTTTAAGTTGTTGATTATTTTCGCAGTTGCGGTGTAGGTAGCGTTGTTTTTGTTTAGTTTTGTTTGATGTTACTGCGCACATGCAGCATTGTTTTTCCTTTTTCATGTTTTGTTTTGCTTTTGTTTGCGATAATAATAGATATTATGTCACGCGGTCAGAAAAAGAGTGGACTGAATCGCAAAAATAAACGAGCTAAACTGTGGTACAGTGACAACGACGCGTGGCGGCAAAGTAGTATTATTGCGAAGTATGTAGCAATAATGGCGATTGGTTCAAGATATTTGTCGATATTGGTAGTATGGTGTCTGGCAGTAATTATTTGACACTATACAGCGTTAAACTAGCTTCTCATTGAACGTACTATTTCAAAGCAAAATGCTCTTTTTTCACAACCTATGAGCAAAACTGCTTTCGCGACACTACCCGCTTAAGCGTAAAGTTCCAAGTGTAGATCATTCAACCCACATACACGGTGTCCTGTTTTACCCGCAATGACAGGGTTTGCCAACACTTACCGAAAAACAGGATTTTCTACTACGTGGACCCACATCCAATATATAGCCATGAAGGATTGCACTGCACAATTCGTTCCCGCTTAAAAAAACGTGGCGTGGCACCCCACTCGGTTGACAGACCTCCCCAGACTTTTTTGAAGATCATATAATAGTTGTGTTACGTGAGTGTGTGCTAGGGCCGTAGGCATAATGCATGTAGACGGGGTCTCATATGGGGGTGGGCTTGTCCCTGGGTTTTCGAAATTTTAAGATCGCCTTGAAACCTGCGGGGGGACGTAAAAAACTCAATAAATTGCATCTGCTTAAATATTTTATTCATCTAAGTTTTTAGGTCAAATTTGAGAGGGGGAGCAAGTCTCGACATCTCAAATCTGAGGGACTTTCCCCCCATGTGTATCTGTGGCCATAGGTCTGGTAAGTCATTGTTAATATGCAAGTCTAATTGGAGCCGTTTATGGTCGGCATGCCTTTGTACATTGTCTGGGCCAGTCTACCACATTTTGAGTGACAACAGTCAGTAATTTTGAGTGAACCCATTAATATTTTTCCGAAATCCTTCCCTCAGCCTAATGCACAAATTCTTATTATTATACAAACATCATTAAATTTTTCTTATTATGCACGCTTGATGTCATTTGATTCAGTTGCAGTTAACATTGAAAGTACTAAAAAAGTGCTAAGAGTACTAAATATACTTAGTTTGCTAAACGGTCGTTGTGTTAAGGCGCACTCGACCATTTAATCCCAACAAAACCGTTATGCACAACATTTTTTGGTTAAAAAATTGTTCTTTGAAAGTATCTTTGAAACTACCGTCAAGGTATGTCTTACTTAGTTATGAGACAATTTTTGCTCTTTCTTTGCTACTTGTTTAGAATAATTTAGGGATTTTGACAAGCCGATTTTGACAGGAGATCGGATTCCTCTGGGAGAGGAGGGGGAAGCGAGGTTAGGTTGAGGGGGTATCCCCCTAATCCGCCCATACCCATGTATGTAGGCAATGCGTTCAAGCTCTTAAAAAAAAAAACCCAATAAAAAAAAAAACACCCCACCCACCACAACCAAAACCCAAAAAAAAAAAAAAAAAAAAAAAAAAAAAAAAAAAAACATAAAAGAGCAATTATAGTGAATGTTGTTTGTCAACACTATTGTGCACACTTTTACAACAATATTTTTTTACTAAAAAACTGTAAAAACTGAAACCAGCATTTATATATAACAAATAGAAATTGAATACGGTTAGAATATAACTTCTGTTTTGTGTCCAGCACAAACATCACATAAAGATCTTTATCAAATCAAGTGTTTATCAAACTTTATTAAGTGTTTACAAAAATTTTGTGACAAAGTTCTAAACTATACAATTACAGCTACGCTTTAATTTCAGTTGATAAAAATTTCGTTTTCGTTTTCGCTTCCGTTTTCGCTTTCGTTCAATTTCGTTTCTTTTTCGCCCTTTGCTTCGTTTTCGTTTTCGCCCGTTGTGTAATTTGGCGGCTGAGGCGGCCTCCCCTGTCAAATATATGGCGCTATTCTTCTTTAAAGTTTAGTATATTTATTTACGTAGCTGAGACAGGGACGGCCAAAAATAAATACAGGAGAACAACTCAGGGGGCAAGAAAAAGAGGCCCGCCCCCACCCACAAAAAATAATAAAAATAATATTCGTGTCCCACTACTTCTTTGGGGGTGGAATTAAATTTTTTTATTTTTTTTTTTCTTTTTTTTTTTCTCTTCTTTCTTTTTTTTTTTTTTTTGTTTCTCTTTCTATTTAGTTAAACAGAAAGGAAAGCGTACTTTTTGCAGCTATGTAAAAAGCTCTGCCCAAGTTTCAAATTACTTAAGGGAGCACATCGGGAATTGGGAGTTGCCTCAAAGGTCATAAAACTAAAATATCACTAAATAACTATTTAGTATGGTATAAAATAACCCTTGTGTGAAAATTTTAAATCACGTGATAATGTCACGTGACTGCCACAGCACTGCGCGTGAGTGAATATTCGGCAAGCAATAACTAATGGCATGTTTTTCTTAAAATTATGATTCATATATCAAAATGTAGCCCTTGCACTCCTTTAGTTAAACATTATTTTTGTTTTTGATTATTTAGTGCGAATTTTTTAAAATTGCATTTTTTGTATTTTCGAGGTTGGTCCCTCAGCACTAAAAGCAGTGGTATCATAGTCTAGAACATTATTTTTTTTAAAAAATGTTCAACTTCGCACAATGATAGGCTATCTTCATGCCAAATTTGAGCCAAATCGGTTGAAACAGCAAAAAGATATCGAATGCCGAAAATTACCGTGAGCACTGCTAAGTATAATTTTTTTGAGCCAGCAACTTTGCGTAGCGTTGCCGACTGTTTAACTTTGCAGAACTGTGGGGACCCAAGATCGTAGTAAAAAACAATTTAGGTAGCTAAGCAATGTTACACAGTTATTTAGTTAATGTTAAAAATGTACCAAATCGAACAGTTTTTGTAAAAGCCGGTTTGTTGGCAAAAACGGACGTAAAAATTAATTTTGCCGTTTCAAACATTTTTGACTGCTATTTTGTGTCTAATGATGTGCATTGATGAATTTTCAATAAATTTTTGCTCAATGTTTACCCATTTGGTAGTTTGCCAGTAAAAACTGTAAAATTTGGAAATTTTACAAATATCTTGATATTGAAAGTATGAAATGAAAGCCCACATCATTCTGAGTAACTTTGCTTCTTGACACAGGTCCGAATTCGTTAGCTGAAAAAAGTTATGGCCCAATACCTTGATTCCCGGAGCGCCCCCTTAATTCGTACAAACCTCGCAATCGCAACTGCATACTATAGAAGATAATAAATACAATTTTAGAAACTACGAGCAAAACAAGCAGAATATCAGAGCAATTTGGAGGAATATTCACAAGAAACTTTCAAAAGACAAGGCCTGTCTGACTTTACAATCATAGACACACCACCCCAATACAATCATATCCACCCTCAATGGCCAAAAAATTGTCCCAAAATTGAAGCAAAAATTCACACTCCAGCCAGAAGCCAGGCACCCCCTCGCATTGTTTCCTTGCACATCTGTTTGCACAATATAATTCAAAGATAAGACGAGCAATTATCTTACAGTTACATAAGTAAAAAAAATTATTGACATAATTACTTAATTTCGACGGTAGAAGGTATAACATTAATCCTATTAACAGTGTTCGTAAGAAGCACGGAGCCGTTTTTCCGAAAACAGTTCCGAAACTCCTTATCAGTGGCAACATAAATCAACAATTCAGTGAGCGCTACAATGGCATTGATTGGCGGAATATTGCTGATCAATTTAGCCGCAGCGGCACTATTTTTGGAGTAAAGATTGATCAGGGTAATAACTGACTCGGGACCCGCCCAGAAAACCAGAAAATTGAAAGCAATAAAAACTGCCGTACGTGAGGCTTTCAGTTCTTTCTTGATTGCTGCTGTCTGCGCATTTTGTCGACGAAACAGCAAAATTGCCAAAATGATTGAGGAAATAACGACGTTGCAACAGATTGCTATTATTATTGCTGCTTGCAACTTGATGCCAAAAGCAGATACAACAAAGGGCCACAGGCAATTGGAAATGCAACTTTCGGGCGATAAACCGGAAAATAGCAAAGAATTGCCGCCGATAGAAAAACACCACAAAATTATGTTCATTTTTGTAGCGAATTGAATCGAGACCCTGTTTCTGAACCAGACAGGACAAACTAAAGCGCATATCCTAAACAGGGCCATATTTAGAGTGAAAATGGCTGTAGTCAGTTGGGCAAAAGAAAGCGAGCCGACCTCGAGAAAACAACGAAACGGCGTCGATACTTCGTGTGAATCGAACATCACAAGAACAAAACGTTTCAGCGCTAAACCAAAAACAGCACAAGAATAAAACAGATACGCCAGCGTTAAGTTTAGCACATTTATGTAATGAGGTTTTTTAAAAACTGGATTCCATCTTTTGATAACAATATATAGGATTATCAAACAGCTAAAAATTCCAAGCGATCCACAGTTAAGCCATAACACGTGTATTGTGAACATCGCTTTTAAAATACGCCGTGACTTGATAACCAGTTCTGAGGGGCACGTCAAATTAGATTCCATTTATGTAGCTTTCTTTAGAGTATAAACAAACAGTAAAGAGCAGTATTGTAGTAGTTGGGTTAAATAATGGAATAATAAAACTAACGGCTTCTTGTAGATATCTAAACAAAGTTGTGAATAAAAACTAGAACGAAAAAAATTAGATTATGGAACTAATAGAGTTTAATAAAAAATACTGTATTACCATTGCAGCACACCAATATACGCGACCAATATTTCAATACTGACAAATAAAAAAAACCGATGTAAATTAAACCCAAATTTAAATTCAAATTCAAATACAATTTTGGAAACGTTGTTGCGCAATACATTCGTCAATTAAAAAATATCTGCCTTTTTAAATGAACTTAAGAACACCGTTTTACTTTTTTTTGATTTCTCAACTACTTACAGTCGCACCACACTATCTACAGTATCACCTGAAGTCTCATTCTACATCTTTCATCAGCAAATACATCTCAAGTGAAACAATTTATTCTAGATTCTTATGATACACATCATATTCCGATGGAAATGCATTGTTCTGTACCTTACCGATTTAAAACAATACGTCAAAGTCGAGAAAGAACGTCAAATTAAGAACTATTGTTCTCAAAGTACGTTTTAAAGAAAATAGAATGTATCTAACAAGAAAGCTGCTTAATGATTTGAGCTACTTTTTTAATTCAGTAGATACTGATACCAATCCACGTGTACGTTAAAAAGATTCTCAGTGAAAACTCAGTATTGACAAAACAAAAGACTTGGTCAACCTCTGGGCATCGAAGACCAATATTAAACGGTGTTTTGCAAGGCAGGCTGGGTCTTGAAAAAAAAACTGAAATCCCTAATTCTTGCAGTTATAAACACGCGTTCTAAACTCTTTCATATATTCCAGTGATTCACATATATGCAGCTAAGAAAATATGTGGGGGAGTTGTCGATTTTCGAATTTTCTAAAATTCGGCCTGTTTAGGGGACTGGATAAAGTTGATTCTTACAGGAGATCCTCATTCTGGAGGTAGGGGGGGAAGCGAGGTTAGGTTGAGGGGGAGCGATGCCCCCAGTGCCCCCATACCCATGTACGAGGCAATGCGTTCAATCTGTATAAAAGACAAATTATGGTGGTGATAATTTAGCAACGAAAATTATAAATGTTTTTTGTAAAAGTAACGAGTGTATGACAAAATTTAGCAGATCCTACATTGTAACTATAGCCAACGAAAGCTTAAATTTCCATTTTTTGTTATTTATAATTTATTCATCATAATTTATAATTAACCAAATTTATAAGTTCTGTTTGAGTGTTCCGTAGATAGCTCTTAACAGTGAAGCCAGTCAGGAGAAGAAATCAAGAATATTGTTCACTAGCCATTATAATAACGCGTTATGAAACATAACAAGCACGTTTTGCGAGTAGAAATAAATTAATATTGATAGACTTTGTTGCGACAGTCTTGCACTCCTGAGGATATTCTTCTAATATAAAACGTGGCAGCAAAACTTTTTAAAACGGATATTATTAATCTCAATTTCTAGCCAACAAGGCCACATGCTAAGAACGTTAAAATCAGAAAAATAATTCCGGCGTTAGTTTACCTTGATAACTAGTTTCATAGGTAGGGACATAGCTCGTACTGCTTTAGGATGTTCATTCACACTAAGGAATATAGTACACATGCCCAACTTGAATCAATCGTGTGTAAATGCATGGATAGTGGAATGAAATCTATAGCCAAAGACGGCATGTTTCAAATTCCAACTTCGTCTAGAAATCAAACGATCCTAATTCCTACACGCTGATAAACATTTTGTGGAACATCACTGCCATAGGTTTTTTTACAACATTGCTGCTGTGAAAACTGAAAAGACTGTTAACTGCATTGTTAATCTACCCGAGTCCCTGCACACAAAACTACATCGCAGTCTATTTCGATCGCACACTTTACACCAGCTTCTATTATCACGCAGCATGAGCACAGACACCCACTCAAATAATGTATTTCGCTGACCTGCCAAAATGTACAGTGCAACTTTACACTATGAAAGCAGATACGTGTTAAATGACCTTTTGCACTATAGTATATACGCGGCGGCTGAGGCCACCGCGTAAAAATTAGAGATATACTGTAATGGCTATATCGTAACACTGCCACAAACAGTACAACACAAAACAAAAAACATGCACTCATTACTTTGAACAAGCTCTTCTGCTCTCCCCTGCGGGGGCCGCGTAAAAAACTTGCGCAATGAAAGTTATGCGCGTAATGCGTGTAATAAAAGTTCAATACTGCGTTCAAGTCATTAACTGTTCTGAATATACGTAGTCACTTATATTGGAACACATGCAGGTGGCTTTTATTTAAGGACGTTATGAATGAAACAAAATTGAACTAAATTTGAACGGCTAAGAAAACACATTTTCACTTGATCGTGTGAAAATGGCTACACTCTAAGCTACAATCCTGAAAACAGCGACACCGATACTAAACCTAAAAATAATAACCAAAATGCAAAACTTCTTTCCTACCGCCTTTGCCTGAAGACAATGTAGTATTGACGAATAATACAAGCTATCTTTGGCGATTGGTAGTGATTGTAAAAACTGAAAAAACACCTTTGCGTCAAAAAACCTTCTAAAAACTAGGCGAATGTACGTTTCTTCAGCACTTATACTATATAAGTTCGCTTATATACTTCATGATCAATTAAAAAAATTATTAAAAGCAATCAAACAAAACGGTCCTAAACGCTCGACATCACAAGCCGATGATTATTCTAAGGACCAGTAAGAACGAACTGCCAAATTTACCAATAAAAGTTGCAAAATCCATAAAAAGTAACACCACCATCCGTTACAATTCACAACATAGCGTGCGTGTAACAAAAATTAATCATTAATTAAGTCGAACCGGTCTGATTCATGACTAAGGACCTTATCCAAAATTGGATTTAATGGATTAGATTTAAATATATTCTGCGAATAAAACAGCAAAAAATATCCGGCTGAAACTTTGCCCTACACGTTTTACATGAATTATATTGGAGTGTGCCAAGTTTCAGCAAATTACGTTTTCCTGACGCTGCGTTATTGACGAAGTAAAGTTGAATCTAATCCGAGAAATCCAGTTTTGGATAAGACCCCAAGAGACGATGCCTATTTGTGCTTTCAGAAAATCAAGTAGTTGAACACAACAAGCGGGGCGTGCAAGCTCAAAGAATTTACCATTCCGTTAAATGCAATGAATTTACTACATATATAGATGGAAATTCTTTCAGTTCCACCGGCCAACAATAAACTTACTTGAAAACCTAATAAGGTGCTGAGTTTTCGATTTAACCGTGAAACGGAAAATTGTAATTTATACTCTAATTTTTATTTCACGGTTTGCAACCCCAAGCAAGCTTGATTAAAAGACCTAAAAATTGCATTTTATATGTAATCCTTGAAAACTTTGCTCATAGCTTTCTCCTTAATAATCTACACTATATACAATGTGATTGCTTGGGGAGTAAAATTTGTGGCAAGCTACACACAGTTCAGTTTTCAAAAAAGTCACCATTGTACTGATTATCTACATAAAATATTTACGTGAAACTTTCAACAAATTGAAGCCGCAAACAGTTCAAAACAAAAAAATCGGGTTGCTTTGGCGACACTTAATAACTTAATGAACTTAATTAATTACTCAAGTTGTAAATTAAACGATTACTAATACTATTTAATTAAACAATAAATTACTTAATCAATAAAATCGATTTTTTTTCGCCTGATTACAGGAAACCTAATGTATTATATATCATTCGATAGCCCATGACATTCTGCGTCAAACAATATTTAGTACATTAATATAGCATGTCAAAAAATTAATTAAAAATTGTTAATTGTCAAAATATTTAATGAAAAATAGTAAAAAATTATAGATTTTTTATTTTCGATAATTCAATTGAAAAAGTTATTTTTGGCCAGTTTTATTCGCTTTAATTCAGCAAGTACTCAAAATGTGACAACTATGGCAATGGACACGTTGTGACCCCGCGCAGTCTGTGAAAGTAATAAATTTTATTATTTTATTATATATTTAATAATAAAATAAAATTTATCCTAATGTTTTCAATATTTGTCAGGTTTGCACTTTGCAGTCAATTTTTCAGCAATGTTTGTTCAACATTAGGGAAAATAACTTTTACTAAAAAAAGTTCAGTTCTTTAGCATTCAATTGATACCAAAAACATGCGCCTTTGATTATATTGAACAAAGCTATGCAAAAAAACTAATTTATGAATCACAGTATGTTTTCGCGCCCACAAAAATACACATATTTATAGACGCATATCAGCGTGTAGAATGTTTGCACACATGCACATAATACGCTCACCAAGCACTAAATTTCGACAAGTTATTGAAAACTGCTATATCTTTTTGCTGCGAACTTTGTTCAATCCAATCAAAAACGCACGTTTCTGGTATCAAATGAAAGCTGAAGAGCTGAACTTTATTGAAATAAAAATTATTTTAACTAATGTTGAAAAAAAACATGCTAAAAATGACTGTAAATTTGAAGAATATTGAAAAATGAAGGATCAAGTTTTGAAATTTTATCACTTCCACAAACTACACGGGCTCACAACGCGTCCATTGATGCAAAACTTGTGAGATTTTGTTGATTTCTTTCTGAATTGCAGCGAACAAAACGGGAAAAAATGTTTTTTCAATGGAAATAGCAAAAATTGAAAAATTGATAATTTTTGACAAGTACATGCTACAATCATGTTGTAAACATCGTTAGACGCTGAATAGAATACATTAGGTTTCCTGTAATTAGGCGAAAAAATAGATTTATTTGAATAAAAGTTATTAAGTTTACATTTTTAAAATTGTTTAATTTCATAAACATCTCCATCAAAAATGCTTGCCAATGATATATACATTATTGGGGTTACTTCAAACGACTAAGCTGCTATGAAGCAATTAAGTTCGATACATACACTTTTTGGCCAGACTATTGTCACTTAAGACCAAATCTGAATACTGATAATGTACTATTTTGATTGACTGAGCGACAGAGCTTCCGATAAAACCAGCGTTTACATTTGCTGATATTTATTAATCATTTTTTAATCATTTGCTGAAAATTTGTATTTTATCATTAAAATAGCTAAGCTATTATTTCCTGCCAAATCGACGGCGATACAACAATATAATACATACAATGTAAGTATGGCTCAGCCCACAAATAAATTAATTATAGCCCACAAAACAATATATGACAAGCCTTGCTTATATTAACTTGACAAATCAGTTTAGTTTATTTTTGTTTGAAACTGAAAGAATGCTACAAAAGAACACCGTCAACGATTTTTTATTGTCTCAGCAGAGGACCGGAGTAGCGCGTTGGCTCTTCATGTAGAAGGTTGCCAGATTGAACGCAGCCCCAGACAAATATTTTTTTGAAACTGTGAGGGCTGCCATGGTTGCCTAGAGGTTGACATTTCCGCCATGAGAAATAGCCTCCTTTTACATTCAAAACTCACATAACTACTTAACATTATGCAGTTTGGCAATGTTTATTTTCACATTTCTCATTCATTCCCTCATCAGGAGTGGGCTGGATTGCATTATCAATTGATAGCATCAGCCAATGAGAGTGCTCCACGACGAGCAAGCCATGGCGGGAGCCTGCATTCCCCTATCATGTTTTACACCAATTTCATCTTCAATAGTTCAAATTCTAAATTAGCACATTGCCCAGTTTGTGGTATTACACGCACACAGTAGGGCTTATATATTTAATATTTTAAACCAAGCGGCTAAACAGTTCTAAGCTATCAATTGACGTAGTCGTAACTTTAGCTTCCTTTTGTGTAGAGGTTCTCCAGAAAACGCTTGTGAAAAGGGGTTGATTATGCTTAGTTAAATCTCAAGACAGTTGCATTAAGGATTTTGAAAAAAATACCTATACCTGATTTTAAAATGTTAAATAAAATAATTAAATTTACTCTGATTTTTCAATTTTATCTAAAGAAATGAACTTATGTCGAAATAATTTAAACTAGACGCAGCAGACTGGTAGATTTATAAAAGCGTGGCAAGTTAGACAAATATGTGACAAATTATCAATTTTTTGTATTTATTGACCATAACGATAATAATATAATTACATAATTTTTTTTTCTTTCGCCCAGAAAGCGGTGGAACACAGCTATGTTCAGATTCGCTTCTTTCTTGTGTTGAAGAATAGTAAGGCTACGAACCATTCTCCAAAACAAGAGTATATCCTATTGGTAGCTATTATGTTATGGTGTATGAATGTTTAGTCTAAATTAGGGCAAGTTGTGAGACCTTGACCTCCGATCCGAGGGTACAGACGCAAGAGTCTCACGTAGATATTTGAGTCTAATTTGATCTAGAATGTGTGGCGGGTGCTGTAGTCGTAGTTGTAGTTGTTGTTGTAGTTGGCTAATTGTTGCTGCTGTTGTGGTTGGAGGTGTAGTTGTAGTTAGTTGTAGCTGTATGTATTGCTGGTGTTGTTGTAGTTGTAGTCGTTGCTGTAGCAGCAGCAGCAGCAGCAGCAGTGCCAGTAGTAGCTGTCGTAGTAGTAGTAGTAGTAGTAGTAGTAGTAGTAGTAGTAGTAGTAGTAGTAGTCGTAGCTCCTGCAACAGCAGCAGTAGTGGTAGTGGTAGTGGTTGTTTGAGCAGCAGTTGAAGGAGCAGTAGTTATGGTGGTGGTTGTTGTTGTTGTTGTTGTTGTTGTTGTTGTTGTTGTTGTTGTTGTTGTGGCTGTTGTTGTTATTGTGGTTGTTGGTGTGGTTGTGGTTGTTGTTGTCGCTTTTGCTGTGGTGTTTGGTGTTGTTGTTGTTGTTGTTGTTGTTGTTGTTGTTGTTGTTGTTGTTGTTGTTGTTGTTGTTGTTGTTGTTGTTGTTGTTGTTGTTGTTGTTGTTGTTGTTGTTGTTGTTGTTGTTGTTGTTGTTGTTGTTGTTGTTGTTGTTGTTGTTGTTGTTGTTGTTGTTGTTGTTGTTGTTGTTGTTGTTGTTGTTGTTGTTGTTGTTGTTGTTGTTGTTGTTGTTGTTGTTGTTGTTGTTGTTGTTGTTGTTGTTGTTGTTGTTGTTGTTGTTGTTGTTGTTGTTGTTGTTGTTGTTGTTGTTGTTGTTGTTGTTGTTGTTGTTGTTGTTGTTGTTGTTGTTGTTGTTGTTGTTGTTGTTGTTGTTGTTGTTGTTGTTGTTGTTGTTGTTGTTGTTGTTGTTGTTGTTGTTGGTGTTGTTGTTTTGGAGGCTTTGAGGTGTTCATTACAGTATTGTGGACTCAAAACTGTAGTAGTAGTAGTAGTAGTAGTAGTAGTAGTAGTAGTAGTAGTAGTAGTAGTAGTAGTAGTAGTAGTGTAGCAGCATCACTCGTTGTAACAGAACCAGTCGTAGTAGCAGGGCTAGTAGTACTGTAGCGGCACAAGTTGGTGTAGTTGTTGCAGTACCAGTTGTACCAACACCAGTTGTAGAACCAATCATAGTAGCAGCAGCATTGTAGTGACTGTCTTAGCAGCATTCTTAATAAGTTGTTAGTATGCTAGTGGCAGTTGCTTGTTTCAGTTTCCTTCAGGACAAAGTTTCCTGCCCTATCCTTCTCGACTCGGCTCTGCTTGAGCTAAAATGCATCCGATCTCGACTCTACTGTGTATAGATCTTATGTACTAAGTAAAAGTTTAACCATACCTTGGCTGATTTGCAACTGTGTTCGTTACCTAATCACTTGAGTTTGTTCTGTAAGGAAACTTATACTGAGTTTCTAGTAGCTTGTAGTTCACCAAGTCGTCGTTGATCTAGTCATAAAAATTCTTCTGGTAGCAAACTCAGTATATCCGAATTAAACAGAGGATATTTATTGATGTTACCAATCTGGAGGTCTGACATTTTTCGCATTTATTCTTTAGTCGTAGTTTGATACTAAAATACTAACACACTAAAATAGTTTAAAGAACTAGAACCAATCAGTAGGCAGTGTGACTAAAAATAAGATATACTACTAAGATATACTATAATCGCTAAATAACTAAAATGATTAAAGCCAGCCAGTAGGCAGCAGCGTGTAGCCAACCCTCTATACATAGTAGAATAAAAACTCTGCAAGTAGGTCCAACATTGTTATATACACTAAAAAACAATCGTCAAATATTTTTGATAAAATATTGTAAAAAAAACCCAACTAATGACTACATGGCAGAAAAACGCTTCCTTTAGTCTTCCAAGGGTCAAGCCGTGGATACTCTTGTATTTGCCTTTCCACCACAGCACTATACTAATTTTGTACAACAAGCTCTAAACCATCAAGCATTAAGATACCATTATTCTATTAGTATTAATTTGTAATACATTATTAGTTACTTTATACCATTTTTACATGAAAACTTATCCGAGATGAAACCGGGTCACTACCTGGTGACCTGGGTGACCCCTTGACCGGATGAATCGGTTTCAAGCAGGTACCTATTACATCACAGAACCGCCAAAAGAAAACTGTAAAAACAAATTTTTTGGACTTTTTTTATCAAAAAAAATTTTCTCAGCTTAAAAAAGCATATGTACAAGTACAAAAGTGTACTGAAATTTTTCTGAGGAAACAGTTAAATTTAGGCAGGAATGAAATGGTTTTGTGATACTACACACTGCTATGACCACTTCTCACTCTGGATGGTGAGTCATCTACATTCTTATTACTCACAGTTCATGACAAGAACCGTTTCTACACAGTTTAAGTTGGCCTTAGTTTTTCTGCACCAGCTCCCCGCAGCCAGCCAGCATCCACGTACCGTAATTACAACATAGCACTACACAAGATTCATTATCTAAGAAGTTAATCAAAATGATGCTTGGTGGACCTATCCAGAGGAATTAACCTATTAAAGGCTACGTTATACAAAGTTTACACTCATTGAGGCCGTAGCGAGGCTCCTCAAAGCATGTGTTTCGCAGTCGTCTGCCAGTATCTGGTGGTTGGCTGCTGGCGGACTGCAAGAAGTCTTTGTTAAATTGAGCTTTCCCCGTGTTGTTATGTCCTGACGCTAACCTTGACCACAGACAAGTGACACACTCCTATTCTTTAGTTTGGGCAAGGGCACAGGTCAGGGTGGAACCAGTTTCAGTATTTGCTGAATCAACCGCTTATAAGATGATGGTACAAGTCGAAGGCAGCTCCGCGAGGTCAGTTTTCAACTTTAACAGTTTTTAGAACTTTAAGGACACAGTGCTCATCACACCACCTTCAGTTTGATTTCTACATAAATAATTTAACAATTCTAACTTGCTTGGATTTCGAAAAGGTTCTTCACGTTCCAACAATGTCAACAGTGTGGAAACCTGAAAAAGAAGTAAAAATCAAAGACTAAGGTTAAGTTAATTTAGTACATTAGGTTGTTGACATTCAGAAACTTTCAATTGGCATGAAATTAAGATGCAAAGTGAAGGTTATGTCAGTTAAAAATATAATTTGGAACGAAAATAAAAAGTTACTTTAAATTTAAAGTTGAATTTTGCATAAATCTCTCATAGTAATTTTATATCCGGTTACTGTGGCTATAAATGTAGCGTTTTTTGCTTGAAATATTAATTTTGTGACTCTATTGAACTGTGAATTTTTGAGTCAATTTACCCTTAACGCCATCAACTGTAATTGTAAACCTTCACGTGCACAATTCATCTGTAACCTACATAGGGTAAATCGGGGTAATACGGTCACTTAGGGTAATACGGTGACTTTTGACTTTGACCGCCTGAATACTGCGAACCAATCAAGGAAATGGGTTGGTTCTTTGCAAAAAAATACCTGAGCTATCGTAGATATGACTGTCAAAATTTTGGACTGAAATGTGTAACATAAGCAATTTAATTGCCGGACGCGTAAATTTACTTCGATTTCGTGAGTTTTGGAAAAAATCAACGTCGGAAAAAAATGTAAAGTTTGACAGACTGAATATTCTGCTATAAATAAGCTATTGCTATAGTTTTTACACTGTTAGAAACACGAGTTACTGGACTATACGTGATGTAAGTTTTAAACCGGAGAATTTAGTTAATTATGAATTATTAATACCCAACGCAGGTGACCGTACAACCCTAAATTGACCATAATACCAGATAAAGTTTGACGATTAATAACTTTTGTTTCACAAAGAGTATTAACTTTATACTTGACAAGTATGCAGGTCTTAGGGACTAGTATTGATGCTGTAAAAATGAGCTATCTACTTTTTACCAGTAAAAAATTATATGGCGGTTCGGGTAATATGGTCAAAAAGGGGCAAATTTCTGCCCATATTACCCCGTTTTACCCTATGCCACCAGAAGACGCTTGCGAAAAGGGGCTGATTATGCTTAGTTAAAACGTATGCGCTCTATGTAAAATATCGTTTCACAAACAAATAAATATCCAGTAATCATTTACAGTAATCATTGACTGTTTCTCATGGGTTGAGAGTTGTTTTGGGTCGATCGTGAAACCCTGTTTTTGCGCGTGAGCCAGGACACCCTGAGTGTGCTGTTAAAGAAGACCTGCGGTTTCGCCCCGCAAGCATGAGTATTGAGCGAGTATTTTGGCTGGATCGCAACTATGTTAGAATGCGGGAGATTCTGCTGCAATTGAGAAATTACGGCCCACAAGACTTGGCACCGGTGGTGTAGTGGTTAGCATTCTAGACATCGATGCTAGCGGCCTGGGTTATATTCCCGATTCTTTCAGTTCTTTCTTAAATTATAAATTGGGGCATACTCTTTGTTTCAACAGTTGAGCTATTACTGTACAACATATTTTATTTAATATCTTGTAAGCTTGCTGTATTTTATGCCTTGACACTGTTGAAAATATTGTCCTAAATTGAAAGCTTTTTTCTACAATTTTAGGTGTGGGAATGCACTCGGGTTGAAAAGCAAATTCAATAACCATATTTTGAACGTATGCTCTCCGTGTCCGAAAAATAGAAAGCGATATTTCACCCATAAATTCACGGAGTGTATGAAGCGGAAGGGAGAAATGAAGTATATTTAAATATTTAGCTTTTGTACTCTTTTTGTGATAATATTAATCTGTAAGATATAAAGTATGAATTGAAATATTAGCAAAGCAGTAACATTTCCGAATAAATTTTCGGTTTAAAATACACTTAGCATTATTATGAACATGACATACAGTTTAACTAGAAATAAACTTCTAAATTATATTGAAGAATTATGAATAAATTTGTGATTTTAGTTGTAATTAACCATTCAGTCATCTTTGACATTGATCGCGTAATTATTGTTATCGTTCCATTTTTCTTGAAACTAGTTTAAAGCTGTTTGGCTTCTATAAATATAAAAAAGATTAAATTCTATATATCTAAAGATAGATAACATTCTGTAAATCTAACTTAACAATGAGATTGTTTATAAATAAATACCAGGTCTATTCCAATAACATCAAATCAATTTAAAGCTTTACAGTAATCCCCTTTGAATTAAAAAACTCTGAATTAAAAAAATGAAAAAAAGTTGTTTGTTTCAGATGTCGTAAATTTCCCCATCCCCTCACGATGGACACTTTTGGGGTGCACGTTTTGGGCAGAAAACGCCGAGACTTGGGACAGCAACATTTAAGGTTGAAACGAAAACTCCCCCAAAATCGAGCCGAGGTCATCAACTCGCTTGTACGCAGCATTTCGTGCATACGCACTTGCGTACTGAAAGAATATAGCAGTTGCGTAAAAAAGGAAAGGTTAGGAGAATTGGAGTTGTTGGTTCTACCGTATTAGCTCAAATAAAGCGCCGGGATTTTTATTGTTTTGTGAAGGCCCAAACGGCGCTTTATTCAAGGCGAGGGCTTTATAATTTTTGAGTGCTTTGACGATGTCTTCCTTTAAGACAAGGGCTTTATTCAAAATAGAGCCCCTAATCGAGGTATTGCGGTGTTCTTGAACTGTTCAGTTCTGCTGGAACCCAGTGTTTTGTATTTTGGTATTTTTTACGTCTAGTGTTTATTCATGCTTGCAGCCGTATCAGTGTCTTTTTCAAACAAACATCTACCGTCAGCAAAATTTTCGCAGTTTTTTTACCTTTTTTCTAATTGAACAGACAAACAGCTGTGTCTATAGGTACATCGACCCTGAACAATAACAAAAACACCAACCTGACGAACTAAGCCTAGTTCATACCTGTCTGTAAATTGACTGTGTGTCCTTAAGCTACAAATTTGAGCAGCTGTTGCATAAAAATAAATTGCTGTTACAATCTAATTTTTTCTAGCTAATTCTTAGCTAGACTAGCATACGTTTATTAATGCGCAAGAAATTGTCGGTGCGTCATATCGTTTCTCTGACACTATCTTTCAGACATTTCCTTTAAAGACTCAGATAAAGACAAGTAACATATGAACTACGCAGTGCAGTATATAAGTGACTGGGTTTCTATGTGAAGCAAAGGAATGGCAAATGAAATCACAGGAACGTAAGATATAGTCAATAAGAGTATTATTATTGATTTTCAGTTTAGATATTTAATTTATTTTCAGTTCTAATTGACTCATATCACTTGATTGTCAAAACAGATTTTGTGGGATAACCATTTTATGTAGGCGCTGATAGTTTTTGTTCAGTTTCATTCGACTAATTCAAACTTCTTTTAATATATAAAAAAATAATACGTAGTATTTAGTAAGTAAATAGTACATATGTAGGTTAGTTAGTAAATAGTAAGTAAAATACTAATAACTACAGTAAGTAAGTAACAGTAAGTCCAATTAACACAAAATTCGCTTCCTATCTTTACCACACTGTCTATAACAACAAAACATTGCTATATATTTTAGGTGTCTTCCGCTGAATACCCAGTCAACAATTCGTTACAACGAGTGTATGCTAAAGATGCGAGTCGCAGTGGCTCGTGAAAAGGGATTTATATCGAGCAAACTCGTCAATTGTGTTCTCACAGACATGTATAACCACTATGACTTCTAATACTAAGGTCTGACCAAAAAATGCTGGACCCTGAAGGCGTAGTTTTATTTTGACTGAACCGTAAGAGATAACCCCATGAACCCATATATCAGTCAAAAGCTGTTGGCTAGGCATGGGCACGTTTACAAAAATCTGTAAACGTTTAAACGCTCGCGTTTACAGATGAGAAAACGCGTTTAAACGTTTAAACGCGTTTTCCGGTTGTAAACGTTTTTTGACCGTTTAAACGTTTAAACGTTTAAACGTTTAACCGCAACGTTTAAACGTTTAATCGCGTTTAAACGTTTAAACGGTGAAACAAGTGAGCGTTTAAACGCGTTTAAACGTTTAAACGGTGAAACAAGTGAGCGTTTAAACGCGTTTAAACGTTTAAACGATTATACATGTCAGCGTTTAAACGTTGAAACGTTTAACCGCGTTTAAGCGTTTAAATGTTTAAACGCGGTTAAACGTTTAAACGTACTGAACGGTAAACGGTTCGAAAACCGCGTTTTTTGAACCCGTAAACGTTTGAACGGTTCCAAACCGTTTAAACGTTTAAACGCGTTTAAACGGTTCAAACCGTTTAAACGTGCCCATGCCTACTCTTGGCGAGATGAATGCGTTCCCGTAGTTAGTTCCGGTTTATCTCCGGTCAGCGGATAAAATACCTTCAGGGTCCAGCATTTTTTGGTCAGACTTTAATACTAATATTACATTTCACGATATCTGGTTGGTATTCATAAAGATGTTTAGCTTTGGACTCTATCTAAAACGTTCTTTTCGAGTTATGAGCAACAACTTTACGTTGGGTGTTTCATTAACCGTGTGTTTGGTTTGCATATGGTTTGAATCAGACATATTTTGTTAATCCCGGTTATTGAAATAGTCTGTCAAAAACTGCTGAACTAGTTTTGTGACTTTTTGCCTCACGTTTTGACTGATTTAGTCTTTATTGCTATTATTTAATTAAAAAAATAATAAGTTTATTTTTAACTAATTTGATTTTTGGGGTAACCTGTCGCAGGCGTATATCCGTTCAACCAATGACCAGTGGTTACCCCGGGTTCTGTCATATTCATTTTTTATTTTCTAAACAGACATACTTTGTAACCATGTATAGAGTTTGATTGATTGCAATATTTGCAGCGGATTATTGTGTGCTTTCATTTGTTTTCACTGTCAGTCAAATAAACTGTATTTTTGTAATGTAAAAGTAGAATAGAAGAAAACATATTGTGTAAACGTGGCTTTTGGTACTAGCAAAGGAAACCTGAGTAATAGTTGTGGATAATTACAGTAACACTGTAGAATGTTGACTAATTATATGTTTACCATTGACTATCAGATAGCATAGTAGGATCAGTACAGCATTGCATAGCATAGGACAGCATAGCATAATGTTTGCCATAGACCATAGCGTACAGTAGGATAGCATAGCAAAGCATATGATTGCTGATCAACTTAGAATAAACTTGGAGAAAACAGCTGTGCAAAACAAAACAAATCAAATCAAATCAAATCAATTTATAGTCAACCATTAAGTATAATAAGACAGCAACCTTGACTTTTGTTCATGGTCTATTGTTACAAAGTCTAGTTTGTTAAATTTTCCTCATTTCGTAATGCGTGGGAGAAAACAAGTTATCCGATGAACTTATATAAATCGAGGCTAACCGTAGTTTTGCAGTTTATCGAATTTCGAACAGCCATTGTTTAAACGTCACTTCACAGCACCATGAACATTATTTATGCTACGGCTTTTTGCGTCGCTGTGATAAGCGTGAGTTTCTGTATCACATGATTAAGAGGTCTTAGGCCCAATTCCTTTACCGGATTAAACGGACTGGACTTATTTTAAAACGAGGTTTTGGAATGACAAATCAGGTTAAACGGACTAAACGAGTTGAAATAAGTCAGCGGCTTAATTTAAGTCTGACACCATTCCAAAACTACCACTGGACTAAACGGATTTAACATGAACGCTTAACATTAGCGTGTATAGTTAAGTCTGCTTAGTCCGATTAAAAAGCAGCAAGCTAATAGTTTAGTCCGTTTAATCCGTAGGTTTTGGAATGACATTTTTCAGCATAATGTTTAAATCGTTTAGTCCGATTATAGTTAACCTTTTAATCCGGTAAAGGAATATTCCCTTAGTGGTGCTACAAACGGATGTTATGTCTTACTTCATGAAATTTAGAGTTGCAACTTTTTCTGGTAATCCTAGTAAATGCTAATTTTAAACAACAGCCGTCTACAAATATTTCCCACAGGCTTATCAAGATTTCAGTAAAATATTCGGCAAGTGATTGAAATTGATACCACAACTTGTATAATTATCGTTTTTTGTAACACCTATGTAGATTTTTTGGTTGAAAGGCAAAACCTAAATATGAAATGATCTGAACTTGTATTCTTAGCTATGGACGTTCAAAAGCTCAAATTTTAATTAAATATAAATTAAGAAGCTCAAAATTTATTAAATATAAATTAATGTGTTCATAGTTATGAAACTGACACAGCTACCCAATTATTTCAAGAAAATTCTTTTTGATTGTTTCCCGAATTTCTTTGCTTTTTTCTTTATTTCTTCAACTTCGTTTTTCTTTCGGTTTTCAACAAGAACACTAGTTAAACGCCTGTAACACTCATGTAACACTCTTTTGCTAAGAGAAAAGTTTTTCTTTCATTTGCTTTTTTTCGCCTAAAATTCTTTTGTTTCATGTTTAGCTCGTTTCATGCGTCGAAATACTTTTTGCCGAATGTGGCACAATGAGCATTATTCCAGACGTCGACGCGACCGGAATGTGTTCAATACCCGGCGACTTTATTGTTTTCTGGAAATAAAAATTACCTTAAATGTGTATAAAAGCAAAAATAAAAAGATAAGTTTTTCAAATTTTAAATTATAGGGCCAATATGTTTCGGCCCATTAAGAAAACTGTTGCATCCGCTTAGTGATAATTAATAGTTGTAGCTACCAATCCGTTTTAAATTGAACTAATAGTGCTCAATTTTTCCAGAGATTAATAATTGACATTTCATGTTTGCATTTTAGCTTGTAGTTGCCAAGCCAGGAAGTAAAAGCAACAGCAAGAATAAAAAATCAGGCACCGTGGAAGACCTATTCAGATGCGCCTATCCCAAGCAGAAGACCAACTACTACAAAAACATCGATAACCAATGCATCCGACAGTAGGAGATCTGTGCTATTGTAAAAATGAGCTACTTTATGAAATAAGCGATTTTTTAAATCCGCCGTAAATCGGGATTAGGCGCGAAATTAACAAAGATTGTTAAGCCCGATTTCGTACTTAAGGAAACAGGGACATGGAAAAGGACAAATTTGGTCACATGTAGTGAAGAATTGACAAAAGCGTTGTGCTAATTATTTGTATAGAGAGTGACCTCAACCAACATGCAAAAAAGTGTGCATATTTGGCTGTACTGTTTTTCTGAAATCGCTTAGGGACAAAAGAATAGAGGCGCGGACAAGGAATTACCTAATAAACCGGGCTTTAGGGTTTTTAAATGGTAAGTTGAAAGTAGTGCAGATTTAAAAATATAGTAACGATTTTGACGATATTTTCAAGTTTCGAAGCAGGTTTCCGCAGCAATTTTTGAACTTGTAGTAAAAACATCATAATTTTTCGAAATCATACTGGATTGTGATGATTGTTTTTCAAAGTTCCCTTAAGCTATCAGTTTGGCTAGCTGCTACGTTGGTAATGTTCTTATTTATTTTTAATTTATTATTTATTATTTATTACAAATATTTTTATTTTTATTATTTTATCTTGCTTTAGTTGCAAAGATACTGCGGTGGATTTGGACGAAGACTTTGAGGCCGGAATCGTCAAATGTGTCGAAAAACCACAAAGTCGTTTGCGATTTTTTGTCAGTAATCTGAAGGAATGTGTGGAAAAGAAGGGAGAAAAAGAGTAGGTAACTTTATTTTTTGGTAAAAGTTGAAAAAATTAAATTCTTGCGAGCAGCAAACGGTCAGCTTTAATGAAAAAATATTGAATGAATTTAAATTTGATTTTCACTCACCGTTCTTTGTGAACAGACATCAATTGAAAAATGATATCATCAAAACTGTTATTATAAAATTTAGTAGTATGTAGTTTAGTAGTAGAGTTCAGTAGTTTAGTAGTTTTTTAGTAGTAGAGTAGTTTACATTATAGTGAATTTCTCAAACTTTGTAACCTCTTATGTCTACATATAATTGTTTTATCACAGACAGAGAAAACATATATACCGCATTTTAGTACCCATTTTAAAAAAAAACTGAAGCTGTGAAGAAGTCGAACTGAACTGTGAAGAAGCTGTGAACTGAATTTACATCACATACAACATTTTTCTGTCATTTAATAATTATACTATTTGGAACAACAAGGTATTTTTAACGTATAAATGTGTTTCCTCATTACAGCTCTAAAAACTTTGTTATTTCAGATGCAGTCAATTTGATTTTTCAAAAGTCCAGGAAAAACTAGGCGTGGGAGAATTTCGAAAGCGTCGCAGCGCGGAAGAAGATAGTGGTGGAATCAATCAATATATGGGAATCATTCTGCAGCTTATGGATGGTTTTCAGTGTCTGAATGATTGCATGCAGGAAAAATATGACACGTGTTTGAAGAAAAACAAGTAATTTTTAAGCTAGCATTAAGCAATATATTAAAGCATTTGAAGTCAAGCGAAATCACAAAACCACCAAGCCAGCCGAATCCTCTAGTGGATTTGACTGGTGGGTTTTAATTCATCACCATAGGCTGAACCTGCTTTAAAGGGGCAACATTTTGTGTCACGCATAGCACTCGGCCGCCGGCTCGCGTCTCTCGGATATTTAAGGCATCCTCATGAAATAACTGATACTGGGAAACATACACACAACAGGTTCCACTAGTGTTGTAAACTCGTGCATAGTTGACACTTTTTGAGACTTCATTTTTCTTTTCAAAATAGCTCGTTTTTTCATGCTGCAACTGCATGTGAAGCTTACATTATTGGATAGAGAATTTTCTTGGCTTTCATATGGTTGTAAACTCATGATCAACAGTTTTGTTTAACTTTTTAACAACAGTGAAATGTAAACTGATTCAAATTTTTGCAGCTCGGACATAGTTGTCACTAGACTCGGCCTAAGTTGACACTACTACACTGATATTTTCTTTGTTCAATTTTTTTTTTAAAAAATGAGAGATTCTACTCCATAAATAATTCAGAGTATGATTTTAGCTATTAAAATATTGACTAAACACCAAAAAATGAACTTATCAGCTGTAATTACAGCAACATTTTAGCATGAAACTGCAGCTCGAAAAAACGTATCAAAAGCTGTTAATACTACTATTTTACAATAAGAAACCGTCAACTTAAAACGGGTACTCAATCCTTCCGTAACGGTAATTCAATAATTCATAGAGAAATGCATAACAAACGCTAAAATAGGGCAAAACGTGTCATCAGCGCCAAGAGCAATAGGCAAATGTGTGCTCTTGGTGTAACCCCAAATTATTTCGTAAACTTATATTATGCCTAGGCGCAGTTACTGAAAACGTAGCAATTTAAAGTATTTATGAATTTGAAACTATTTGATACGACTCTATGCTCCGAAACTATTATTTATTAGCAACAAATCATCATGAGAGCATTACCACAGCAGGAGCATTGCGCGAGCACATGCTCTTGATAGGCCTCAAGTGTCGACATAAGCCGAGTGAAGTGTCCATTATAGCCGAGTAAACTAGAACTCGAGCTAATTTTGAAAAATTATAAAAAGTAAGCGAGAAGTTGTAAGAAAAGAGAAAACTTTTGGCGGAATCGTCATCTACGATAATAGAGCTATTCATTCATATATAGATTATGCCATAAGCGGTACAATTAAAGTCACAACTTGCATCTGAAAATCTTAGTTTTTTGTGAATTTGCTTAGTTTTTTCTGGGTGCACTCGAGTGACAATACTAAAGCCTCAAGCTCATAATTTTGCTGACAAGTCATATCCATAAGTTATATACCGTTTGATAGCCAAGATAATGAGCTTTCACGTGATACTAAAATTATCACTAAAAACTTTTGCTGTCTCAAGTTATGCATCCAAAAGCTTAGCAGTGGCAGCTATACCCGAGTGTCAACAATGTACGAGTTTACCCTATGTGGTGCGAATGGTTTCTGAAGCAACATTATGAATGAAATTATATGCTGATTTGGCTCGTTTTAGCTGCAAACGCTTGACAGGCAAGAGCAAGAAGAACTACGACGACTGTATGGACCAAGTGGTTGCAAAAATCGAAGAAGAGAAACCCCAAATTCAATCAAATTTAATGAAATGTGCCCTACCATTGCTGGAAAAACATTATGGATCATAATTGATTACAGTACTTTGTTTCGAGAGGATTCCTTTTCACTAATTTGATTCTATATAATTTGATGAAATTCGTAATCAAAACTGCATATAAGTTAGCTCTAGTACAGGTTGAATGCATATGTGTCCAACATAACTTTTTTACAAATTTAAATTTTTAAATTTATGGTACATATACAATGTTAATGGTCAATTTCATGTTTACTTGGTTAAAACAATAAAAATTTATATGTAAAATGTAATATAATTCAGATACGTCAAAAGTAGTTTAGACAGTTTTTTATGCCCACCTAGGTAATTAACTTAACATTATTAATCAATGTAAAAATTCATCCCATTAATGTAATTTACCTATAATTAAACGTATTTGGCAACCTTTCGCCTTGCACGTTGCTCAAAAAACTTTTATGCGCATGATATGTTAAAAAACTGTTACTATAATACTGTTTACTATAAACTGTTAGAGTGTGACCGTTAGTTGTCGCTTGTACGTGTGAAGTGCAAACAGTTTTAAGTTTGTTAGTACGAGTTGACAAATTGACGAATTGACAAAACGTAGTGATACAGAAAGACACCACAACAATAAATGGTCCACGGATATTTGAACCAGCCATCACTGAGTCTGACCAGAATACAGTATCGATTATAATTAACTATCTATGATGCTGCAGTTAGCATCACTGATCGAGCCATAGCGTCACTGACTGCAGTCATTGTATTCACGTCACAGGTCCATTAAATTGGACAATTATATTTGGCATATTGAATTTCATTAAGTGACTCCAGAATCCAGCTCACATCAGTCATCAGTCACTTTTTGCACGTTGTTTTATTTACATATAACGTAGGTATACTCCCTGTTAAGCACCCAATTTACCTGATGACTAATGTGAGCGTGATTCCGGACTCGGAGTTACTAACTGAAATTCAATAGAACTTTCCAATTTATTCCACCTGTGACATAAATGCAGTGACTGCAGTCAGCGGCTTTAGCCTTAGTTCCCATTACGCAGAAATAAGTAACTGACACTAGAAAATAAATAAGAGCAAAAATAAGCTCAATCACTGAAGCAATAAAAAAAGCTTTTTATACTCTTTCTTACTTACTTTATTCTTAGTTGTTTTCTTCTGTCTTCTTATTTCCGAAATAAAATATTGTTTCTTTTTTTGTTGTGTTTTATTCATGTAGGTAGTTCAATGCAGCCGTACAAAAGGCAAAATAAATTTTAATTGAACAACAACTGAAACTGTCAAACAAACTTAGATAAATTTAATTTTCTTAATACTTTTCTGTAAAACAGTCATTTTTTAGTCACATACAGACGAGCGTATTTAAGTGACATCCGGTAAAATATCAAATATACTTACAAGCAATTACATGAGAACCTATTACTGTCATGAAATAATCATTATATCTTTTTTGAGCAAACTTTTAATTTGTGTAACGTTTGTTAAAACCTTTGGCACAGAAAACAGGTATTGAAATTGCCGTGAGCACTAAAACTTTCAGTGCTGAAGTTTTAACAATTATTATTCGAACGTCACTTCACGAAGCAATGAACGTTATTGCCCGAACGACGTTTACGGCTGTTTTGTTAGGCGTAAGTTATCCAAATTAATCAGTTTAGCTGGATAAAAACTATTTTTTATTTAAATACATATGTATGTTGTTTGTAGTTACCATATTTGAAATCTCAGAATCGAACGTTGATTTGGGTAGGTCAAAGTTCTAGCTTTAATTAGCACAATTGTAACACAATGGTATACACTGTAGTGTTGTTCTGGTATACCATAACTAAACTGAAACTAGTTACAAAAACAAATTTTCAGCAGTTATACCAAAACTATGACTAAAACTAAAATAAAATCTGACGTTGAACCATAACCATAACTAAAATTTAACTAAAAGTGAAATCGTACCAAACCTATAACTAAACCTAAACTAATCTGAAAGCGTGTACCATATCTATATAACTCGAAACTAAGATCAGGGCAGTTTTGAGCAAATGTGTACCGAAACTCTAGTTTTGGTTATAACGCTTACCAAAACTGTCCAGTTTTGGTAAGCGCTCCAAAAAACTGTAGTTTTGGCACAATGCTTACCAAAATTTTCTAGTTTTGGTACCGCGCTTTACCAAAACTAGCAGTTTTAGTACGAGTGCCAAAACTGCAACTTTTTGAAAATCTGGGTTTTTCACGTTATTTCTCTCATTTTGGCCTTTAAAATCTTTTAAATCTATTGTGATAAATTTTGGAACTAATTGACTTTTTTTGATCTCAGGAGTCCAAACTTCAAAAATGCTAGACGCAAAAACTGCTAAAAATTTTGTGTCACATTTAATTATTTTTCGAAATGTTTGATGTTCTCGCACCTCAGAAAGTAAAAAATTCTGATTAATAAAAATTTAAATTTATTAATTTTGAACTTTAAATCTAGTTTTTTGAACCTTGGTTTTTTTGAACCTGTCACCTCCATTATGCAAGAGTCTTGGTTAAGGACCAGTAAAAATTGCAATGTTCCCAAAAAATTTACAATTTTTTTGCGAAAATTTAGTAACGTTTAATAATTGTATTTTTGATATGCTTAAGTTAAGAGTACACCGCTTTGTTCCATAACGCCAAGAAGCCGACCGTTCTTTTCGAAGATCACGGTTCAGATTAACATCTTATTTTTTAAGTGCTTCGTTTTGATTTATGTTGAACTTGGTGACAGCATTGACTAAATGGATATGTGCAACTGTGACCTCAGATACAAAGGTAACCACATAGTTCACGGTAACGCCCTAGCCTACCGTAGTTACATGTAGACTAGTATTATGGATGAATGAATGATTTATTTATTAAATTTACAAACACATTATTCCATATAGGAACATACTGTGCTATTAATACCAAAGTAACTAAAGGATAGCGAACAGCAGACATTGTTAATACTGTTAGATGTTAAAAGTGTATATAAAATGTTAGTAGGCACAATATACTATTAATGCAATAAGTTCTATTATTATACTATTATTATGTACTTATGGTAGGCTAGGGCGTTACCGTGAACTACATATGTTACTACCTTTGTATCTGAGGTCACTCAACTTTTACTTCTTGAATAAAATATCAATTTATAAAAATTCGCTGAGATGCTCAATATTACACAAAATAACCTCAGCAAAATATTTCTACTTGAACTTTCGAGGTGCTTACTATCATTCGGTCCTTTGTTGATTTCTTATTTTTCAGGTCGGTCGGTCAATTTTTGTCAAATTTTTTGCTCATGATAAAAAGATTTTGCACTCTGAACGCTAAGTTTAACTTTTGCAGGAAGCTGGTCGCACATTCGTGCTCACCAGATACGTTTTTTACCTAAACTCAACTTAATTATTTTTAATTTATTTATTAAATTATTATTGTTTTATGTT
Organism: Trissonchulus sp. WLG1_4; assembly: GCA_030248245.1. Taxonomy (NCBI): domain Eukaryota; kingdom Metazoa; phylum Nematoda; class Enoplea; order Enoplida; family Ironidae; genus Trissonchulus; species Trissonchulus sp. WLG1_4. Next base: position 77,004 of record JASANF010005931.1, read on the forward strand.
CCAACTGCTGTATGAGCTTCAATGAAGGAATGAATAAATGTTTATTTCGATAATTTGCAAGCATACAATTCCATACATGTATATATTTAACTCGTTTGTATGGCTTAGGCTGGATTCATAGGGTCTCATCCAAAATTGGATTTATCGGATTAGATTTAACGTTATTTCGTCAATAACGAGGGGTCAGGTAAACGTAATGTACCGAAAACCATTTAAGGTGGTAGTTACGTTTTCGACAGTTTTTATAACGTGCTATAATTTTTGATTGACTAAATGAATTTAATAGCTATCTTTTTCACGTTAAAGTACTTAACTGAAACTACACTTATGCACATTATCTAGCTTAAATCTGTAACAAGCTAGTCTGCAGACACTGTTAAAGTAGTCAAATTTTGTAAATTTTTGCAATTTTCATGCTTTGCTTGTAAAATTGACAATGTAACTCCAACTAATTTTATTCTTTACACCAACATAGCCAATAACAGGGTAAATTTTAATGCTTAGTTTGGTGCATTTATATGATGCAGAAAAGAAGTTATGGACCTTCAATTTGGAATTTTTTCGAATTTTGAAAAATATACAAATTTTTGAATCTAATTTTTTCACGAAATGGGCTAAATTAATACAAATAAAAAAAATTGACACATCAGAAATTGTCTAAAAAACATGTAAAATAACGCATGAAAAGATTGCAACATTGAGACTTGAGATTTAGTCCACGGAAATACATTTTTACAGATTTTTGTGAATGAAATTGATGTAACGCAAAATTTAAGCCAACAAAATTTTTGGAATTTTAGCATAAAGTACACACATATGTGTGCCAATTTATCCAAAATTTTGAATAAAATCCGTCTAGCAGTCGTCAAGTTTTGCGGACTTTTGCGTAATGCACTTTAGTTCAAAAAGAAATGTTACATAAATGTGACGTAATCTCAAAAAGTGAAAAGCGGAAGGATAAGTTTTGGCATCTAAATTGAAGGTTTTTGACATGCCCGTGTGTCATTTTTATTTTTTTCAATAAACGGCCTTTTTGACTAGCTACTACTTTGGCTTAGCTAAACATAAAATTTACGAAAAAATGGCGTAACTGGCTGAAAAATATTTTATGTGAAAATTAAAAAAGATGATTGTTTCAAACTATTTTAGCAAGCATTTATCTCATAAGAATTCATAGTTTCCTAAATTAATATGCGTACTATAAATTATTGATTGAAAATTAATCCTAAGTTGTCAAATGTTACTCCTGCAAAACTGTCGAAAACGTTACTACCACCTTTAAACA
>JASANF010005932.1:0-39655 GCA_030248245.1 Trissonchulus sp. WLG1_4
TGCAAGCCCTTCACGCCAGCAATACCAATCATGCCTTTACTTTGACTGTCCGGGTTTTTAAAGGCCAGTTATGACGCCAAAAAGGATATCAGGAAAAAGAACACATTTCGTCATTTGGTTGGTTTCTAATTTAATTATGATAAGTGTTTTAAATGATAAGTGATATGGTGTGAAAAACTTAAAATCAGCCACATGGAATTTTCTGTTCGCAGCCACTTGGCAAGTTCACCCATTCGATTGCATGGCGAAGGAGCGCTTTAAAAAATATGACAGGTCACATGATTCCGAATACAGCAAAATAAACTAGTGGTGACCTTGGCGCCCGGACAAAAATCAATGTCATTTGGCTTGTGCTGTTTGCATGGGCCGTCTGAATGCGTAAAAATACCATACGCCAGGGGTTTCTGAGATCACTGCGAAGGCGAAATCGGCTTGTTATCATTTTTTCATTATTATTAGGTTAATATATATTGTAAATATATTGTAAATATATTGTAAATATTGTAAATATATTGTAACAAGTCTAGTGCGTCTAGTTTGTCTAAAAACGTGAGGTGATATAACCTAGCATTTATCGACAACATATTTCTAGTTAAACGAAAAAAAGTTTAGTACATTTACAACTGTACCTAAATATCGCACACATATACTATTTTTAAGTGAATTCCACTGGCTGGAAATCGTTTGCGCATCTCATGTGAATTACCAAAAATGAATTATTATTTTTTTGCACTATGAATTATCAATAAAGTCAAAATATTGAAAAAACTAGCAACGGCCCAGAATAGAACTGGAACTTGTGGATGGATGGATGGATATCACATTACAAACCACGCGCTAACCCACTGCGGCACGGGTGCTGCTGAAAGGTTACGTTTAAAACTTCGCTAGATGGGTAAGTTACTGTGATGATTTAATAAAATTAGTAAAAAGATTTTAAAATTTTTAAAATTTGAACCAACTATGGCTAATACGCATAAGTGTGTTAACAAACATAACTTGATGCATTCACTGGGCATAGTCAATCCCGAATTATTATAGTTATCATTTTGCTTAGGATAGTTTATTATACCCTATTAATTATATCCTATTAATTATATCCTATTAATTATATCCTTTTAATTATTTCTAACTAAAGATGGCATTTCACCCAATCCTTGAAAAAAATATTATTATTATTATTATTTCTATTATTATTACAAGTCTATATCAGTTAGACTAGTTAGACAGATCACAACGAGGTCGCGCTTCTTCTTTCTCGTTCACTTCATTTCGCGTCTAGTTTAGACTAGTTCGACCAAATCTAGATCCTGACGTAAGTTATTGTATGACATTAAAAAATTTTTGAAATTTTTTTAAATTTTGTTAAAATTAAATTTCAAAATGATTTGATCGCATATGAAGTAATTATAGGTAGTCACTAAAGGGAAAAATTCCAGGAGCCATAACGTTTGTTAGGGTTATGGTATCGACGTGAAATTTGTTTTATATGCTTGCGCTTGTAAAGAGCTATCAATTGATATGTCGCATGATGACGTAAACGACGACCAATGGTCAGTATAAAAATAATAGTCATACGTGACTGGCCGTTGCGTAGGTAAACGTCATGTAAGGTATCATCCGAGAGCCCTTTCAATTCTGAGTTGAATGCGGTCAATTTTGTGTTTCTACGTCAAGGTTGACGCAAGTTATAATGATTTCAATTTTTTCGAATTTTGTTCGATACGTTTATGGTGTGAGTAGTCGCGGAGGATTTTTTTTCGAACAAAATTGTTTTCTAAAAAGAACTTTTGACCATAACTTATTTCAGGTACCACGTAAAAGGTTCTAGTTTTCAAAGTTAGACAGGGCAGAAGACGAGCTTTCATTTGATACCAAAACAGCTATACGTTAACGCTGATTTATATACGGAAAAACGTCTTTGACCACATAATAATGTTTTTCAGCCACCGCGGTTTTGGTAATAACTTTTTTAGGTTCCACCAAAAAATTTCTAGTTTTCGCTGTTGGATATTTAAGAAAAGGAGCTTTCAACTGATACTAAGCAAACTGTAAACTCTGGCTGACCTGCTAAAAAAACGTCCAAATACATTTGAAATATTATAATACTGGACCACTGTACCATAGTTTTGGCCATAATTTATTTCAAGTACCGCGTAAAAAGATTTAGTTTTCGTTGTTGGATAGCAAAGAGTTGAAGCTTTGATTTGATACCAAAAAAGCTATAGGTCACCGCTGACTTATATGCCAAAAACGTCAAAATGTTTTGGCTAAATATTGCGTCATTTTGACGTACTTTAGGCTATTACTTTATTCAGGTACCGTGTAAAAAGTTCTAGTTTTCATTGTTAGTTAGGACAGAAAAAGAGCTTTCTGGTGATACCAAAAACATTAGAGTTATAATTGTTTTACTTGCAGAAAAAGTCAAAATAGATCGTTTTCATGTTTTGTTGCCTAAACGTCAAATGTTTGGCGTTTTGGCGTCATAACTAAAGAAAAAGAAGAAAAGAAGAATAAAAGAAGAAAAAGAAGGAAGAAAAAACAAAGAAAAAAAAAAAGAAATAAAAAAAAAAAAGAAAGAGAAAGAGACAAAGGAAAAACCAGAGCCAAAAGAAACAAATGAAGAGAAAAGAAAAACGGACCAAAAAAAAAGACACCCAACAAACAAAAGCCCCAAAAAAGAAAAAAAAGGAGAAAAAAAAACCCCAAAAAAGAGGGAAAAACCAAACACACAGAAAAAACCACAAACCACCAAACCAAACAAAAAAGACACACAAACAACACCCAAAAAACCACTAAGGATAGTACGTGTTACAACCTTGAAAGTTACAGATCCAGTCGAGAATTCGCTTCTCTACAATTTGGCGTTTTCAGTATGTTTATATGACTAGTAGAAGTTGAATTATTTTCATTGTCATAATTATTAGGATAGTTCATATTGTAACAAGTCTAGTGCGTCTAGTTTAGACTAGTTAGACTAGATCTACAACGTGAAGTCACGCAGTGTTTAACAATGAAACTTGTTTTAGAAAAAATTTCAAAATTCAAACTTCACAAAGTTGACTTGCAATGCGATTTGATCGCATATGAGGTGATTACAGGTAGTCAGCAAAAGGGAAAAAGTCCCGGAGCCATAACTTTTTATACGGTTGTGGTATCGACGTGAATTTTTTTAAATGGTAGCGTTTGTCAAGAGCTATCGATTGATAGGTCGCACGATGACTTAAAAACCAACCAATGTTCCGTATTAATTAATAGTTAAACGCTGATTTAACGTGGCATCCGTCAACGTCAAGTAAGGTGTCATTCGAAAGCGCCTGAAGTTCTTAGCAGAATGCCGTCAATTTCATGTTTCTACGTCAATCTTGAAGCAAGTTATAACGGTTTCAATTTTTCCGAACTTTTGGTCAATAACGCATATGGTGTGAGTAGTCGCGGAGAAATTTTTTCGAACAAAATGTTTTCTAAAAAGAACTTTAGGCTATAACTTTGTCCAGGAACCACGTAATAGGTTCTAGTTTTCACTGTTAGATAGAACAGACTATGGGCTTTTATTTGATACCAAAAAAGCTATACGTTAACGCTGACTTATATACCGAAAAAAGCAAAATAAAGTTTTAGAATAAAATAACTTTCAGATTTGGAACCATATTGCCGGCTCCATGGTCACTGATGAAGTAAAAACTGCTTTGTGTTAGGATCACAGTTATATGGGTGACTTCATGGGAGTATTGTTATATCAATGGTAACACAGACGTTGCGTGATATTTTAGAAAATTACTAAGTTTACGTAAAAAGTATTTCCGCCATAACTTTTTTAGTTGGATGTTAAAAAGTTCTAGTTTTCGGCATCAGATAGGATATAAGAACAGCTTTCATTTGACACCATGAAAACTATAGGTTACTACTGACTTGTGCCGAAAAACGTAAGATTAATTTTGACAATAAAATAACTCCAACTTTATTGACCTGGAACCAGAGAACCGGGCCACGTCCATCATAATGTAAGCTTGTCTCATGTTAAGAACATCAAAGCCAGCCCTTCCAAGGTCACGTGACCCTATTATTATAATTATCACTATATTTAGGATAGTTTTAAACATATTAATTAAACATATTAATTAAACATATTAATTGAACATATTAATTAAACATATTTATTAAACATATTAATTAAACATATTAATTAAACATATTAACAAGTCTAGTGCGTCTAGTTCGTCTAAAAACGTGAGTTGATATAACCTAATATTTATTGACAACGTTTTAAATTTGGCGAAGAAAGGTTAGTATAATTGCAACTGTATCTAAATAGCATTGATCGCACACATACTATTTTTGGGTGAATTCCACATGCTGGAAATAAATTGCGCATCTCATGTGAATTACCAAAGATGAATTATTTTTGCACTATGAATTATCAACAAAGTCTAAAAATATTGAAAATACTAACATCGGCCCAGAATCGAACTGGGGACCTCTGGATGGATGTAACACATATAACATACAAACCACACGCTAACCCACTGCGTCACCGGTGCTGCTGAAAGTTTACGTTTAAAACTTCGCTAAATGGGTAAGTTACTGTGCTGATTTAATAAAATTAGTAAAAAGATTTTAAAATTTTTGTTCCTTCTAGAGAAGGAACTATTGTTATGAAATTAACTGCTCATAGCGTTTAACGCTACTGAGCAGTCTGCATAGCCAGTATGTTTTACGTGTATTTTCAGCTTGGGAGCTGCCTACTGATTTTTGTCTGCGTATATACGTATATATCAATAAACGATGTACACTGCTGTAACAATGTACTTTTTCAAAATCGGCACCGGGATGTTTCACCAGTAGTATATAAGAGCCATTAGAAAACACTGTTCATCGCTTCTTGTTCTTAGAGCTGATTTGCTCAGCTCAGATCAAAGTGTCACTTTTGAGCCAAGTGGCTCGTGCAGCGGGATGCTTAACATCCTGCAGCACTTTTTTGTATTTACTACGTATTTAGATTAAGTAAGAATAAGCTAGTTATAAAGTAGAGTAAGATACGAAGTATAGCTTAAGGTAAGTATGGAATAGAGAACCAATTCATTTAAACCTGAAAGGTAGACACTGGGGAAGGAACCTTGCCCCTTTTGGGGCCAACTTGTTTAAATTTGAACCAACTATGGCTAATACGCATAAGTGTGTTAATAAACACAACTTGATCTATTCAGTGGCATATTCAAATCCGAATTATTATAGTTATCATTTTGCTTAGGATAGTTTGGATCCTATTAATTATTTCTAAAGATGGCATTTCACCCGATCCTGGAAAAATAGCTGCTGTGCAGAGTTTTTCAAGTCCCAAAAATTTGAAACAAGCAGAACGTTATTTGGCACTTGCCGGGCACTACCATAAGTTCATCCGAATACGCAAAAATTGCTCAGCCTCGAAATTTGCGCCGCTACGCGATGGTGAAACAACACACCGTGTAAATGTGTCAGGTAGATTGGGTACCGGTTCGCAAACTTTTTGGGCCCAGTTCTGTGTTGGTCTTTGTGTGTCTGTTAGATTAGGTGTTAGATTAGGCTAAATAGGAGTTTGCGAACCGATACTCGAAGTTTGCGAGCCGGGCCCCTGACAAAACTTGGACCGTGATTAAAAAGTTTGCGAACTGGGACTGTTGGTTTGCGAACCGGGGCGGTTTGCGAACTGGTACTAGGCCGTCAGGTACATAAGTTTACATTATCTATCAATTCCGTCAGTTGAATGCTCTGGATTACACAGCCTCGATTCGGAAAGGCAAAATTAGAAACCGATACATTACATATGTTATGCAAGCAAGTTGTACTACATATATACTTTATCTTACGTGTTCTTTTCATATTGCCTACGGTTCTACTAGCAGTTACAGAAGCAATAAAAGAAATCTGTTTTGCTATTCTACATATTTAGATTAAACTTCAGTATTCAAAATAAAGTGTGTAAACGACATTGTTTCTGTTTAAACTGGCATTTACTGTTTTAAATTATGTATATTTGCTTATTTGTGCCGCTTACATAGGTATTGATATCATCAACAGTACATAATAGGGAAGTGTGTGACACTCGTTCCTGTTCCCTAATTTTGCTAATCGGCGGGAACGATGCCCCGGCCGAAATAGCCCTTTTACGCCGTGATTTCAGGGGGGGGGTTGAAGGAAAGTAGAAGCATTAACTCTGGGGTGAGCTGATGGTGTGCTGAAACGAGTGGGTACCCACTCCCTGAAATCAAGACACTTCCCCAGGAATCCAGACATGTATTGATTCAAGGGAAGGGTACGCCCTCCTTCCTGAAATTAAGGCGTAAAAGGACTAATTTCGACTGAAGAATCGTTGCGGCCGATTAGCTAGAATAAGAAAGAGTGTCACACACTTCCCTTTTATGTACTTTTACAAATGATCCGTCGGCCTGCTGCACTTAGTACCATATATAAATATTTTGTTATTCAGGTTAAAGTGCTGCTCCTTTAGGTTCTACTTATTCTTAGATGTTCAAGGTTCTACCAGTTACCCTGACCCCATTGTTTTAGGTTCTACAGTTTCTACAGTTGTAGTTCAAGCAGCAGCTACACTTGTGATCTGCTCGTGGGCGGGGAGCGCTACCACGGGCGGCATGTAGGCACGGCCCCCAAGTCTTTGTGATTACATTGGCCCATTTAACATCAGTCGGCGGCACCCTTTGCTTGACGCATTTTTCAGCCACTTTGAAAGGATGCCGCTTGCTAGAGATTAATGACTTTGGGACGTTTCAAGCTGCCGGGCAATATTTTTCACGTCAAACGTTTTGTATATTGGAAAAATTTTCAATTCTATACTCTGGTGTTTCTCGCAGCAAACAAACGCGGGACAGTAGGAGGGGAACCTAATAATAAAATTTAAATTTATCTAAATTTACATTCAAATTTTGAATCTGAATTCGTTTTAGTGGGCAAATTTTGTGATATCATTGCAATAGCGCGGAATTGCCCAGGTTGATATAGCCACCGAAAATTAAATTGGCGGTAATTGATTGATTAACAAATTGATTAACGCGTGTATTGATGTCAACTTAATTGCCGTGAAAGTCTGTAAAACGCAATAAAAATGTTGGAAATTTCGAGTCAAATACCACTGAATTAAGTTTCCACATTAATTTTTGGACCCATTTGGATGACAGTTTTCCCGCTAGCATGTTCGTTTCATCAGCTGTGCTAAATTCCACAAAAATGACACAAGCATCAAACAAAATAAACTTTAAAAAAGCTGCACATTTAGGCTCCGTATTTAGTTGTTTGAAACTCCTTTTAACTTCTCTTTTGTTAGAAAAATTATTCTTTATTTCTTTATTTATTTCTTTAATCAGCATTTTGTGAAAATAGAATTTTAATTAAATTGAGCTTAAACGCCAAAACTGTAATTGTAAGCGCGAATTGTTACATTATTTTAGAGTCTAGTAAGTCATGACAACTGCGACCAAAATTAGCTGTCATGAAACTACATTTGATAGCTAATTTTATACAAGTCACCGATTCGTTTACAATTACCGTCGCTATGTACCTTAGAAACCAACCCCAACCCCTTTTCGTCTGATCTTGCTGTTGCCAACTGAATTTATTCCTAGCTTAGGTGTTGATTCATTTTCGTGGTCGGATTCAACATATTTTGATGAATTTTTGCCTTGGTTTTTCCAGCATCGAATATTAATCGTGGAACCTAGGTTGAGGTCACTGGACCGCATCTATAATTCAACAGCTGGCTACTTAACCATATTACAGCCCTGAGTCCTACAGTAACCTACCGCTACCGTAAGACCAAGGGGGCGGCGCAGATGAAAAGGTCTTACGGTAGTTATTATAAACTTCCCAAGTCAGCATGGCAAAAGAAAGCCGACACATCTGTGGCTGTTGAGAAATTTTCTAAACATTTCTGATTATCAAACTTGCTCCTGCCGTATTCAATTTGGCAAATTCAAATGACCACGGCTTCATGACGAATTGCGATTTCACCATCCCTAGCAGGTTATAGAGATACCTGACGTATTGACCTCGTTATCAACTAAGGTTCTTATGATGCTACGTTGGTACCTCTTTATTGAGAGTAGTTATTAGTTTAATTATTATTGGATTGCAACTTCATTTACGTAATTTTAATTAAGTGTAGGTAATGTGGTAATGATTTGCACGGTTATTTTGTGATTATAGTTGCTGTTCAACAATAAAACGAATCATGTTACGTCATTTTTAAATCGTAGCTCTTCGGATTTTCAGGTAATTTTGTATATGCATATGTTGTATGTACGTAAATGAATTATTTGGGTGCTTTGAATGGTAATACACTCGTCGATAAAACAGTAAATAAAACAGCAAAATATTTTGTAATATGTAGTCTTGTAAAAGCATACAATTACAATACAATACAATACATTACATTACAATACAATACATACATATTGATACGTGTGCACATACCTCAAGTTCAAGCTAGCTCAATGGAAAATACTAACAAAATTACTATATGTATTTTTGATAACTAATTTCGATGAAATAATAAAACATTCAAATAGAAATCAGTGAAATAGGGAGGAAATAAGAAAAATAACGGTAAGGCTGTGTATGCGAATGCATACGTTAATAATAAAGAAAAATGGAAAATAATAAACGTAAATTGTAATACAGTGACAAAAATGAAGATTAATAAAAACAAACAAATAAAACTATCATGAAAAAGCAGTCCAAAGCAACATAAAAAGCATGAATAAATTGAAACGCAAAAATGAAATAAAACAAGTCAAAAAAGCCAACTGAGTGCAGTATGTATAGGAAATAATAAAATAAAATGGATCAAATGAAATAGTGCAAAGCGTGTGTGCGTGTATGTGTTGTCGGCAAGATGAAAGGGTCTAGCGAAAAACAGTGCAATTTGTCTTGACGGCCAAAGACGTGCTGAAGATAGCGGGCGCACTTCAAAGGGAAGCAAAAGGGACAATTTAGCCAAATTTATTGCATCATTATAGCACGTATAATAACGTGCACTGGCCAAAAATTGAGGGCACTAGATGTTTGTAGAGGTAATAAAACGTAAAATATGGACACTTTTAAAACATCAGACTAACTGGTTTCATTCACTGCTCACACCGCCCCGCTAACACCCGCTGTCCAAATCACACCACCTTTCAATGTCTCTCTCTCAATTAGTGTTCTCTCATGGTTGGTATTCACAAACTAACTAGCCACTAGTGACTAAGGGACAATTCCTAGAATGGATTTAACTTTATGCGATTGCCGTGACTAAAGTCTGACCAAAAAATGATGGACCCTGAGACAAGAAGGAACACTCGATTTCATTACAAACAGAACGAAGTGCAAGCATCAACAGTACAGCCAGTAGTCACCAAATTCACCCAATCTGATTTCTCTCAGGGTTCAGCGATATTTGGTCAGACTTTAGTTATTTGAGCCTTGGAAATCAAGGACTATATCCGGCACTTTTCTAAGAGTCCGGCACCATTGAAGCAGCTCTTGCAGCCTGTTCATTCCTACAGGGTCACTAAACCATGTGCGACACTGTTCGGAAAAAAAGGGTGCGGATATTTAGTAAATTGGCGGATATCGGACTATGTAGAAAGCGTTGGAATGATCGATAGGTGCCTAACCGCTTAGGTTCAGTATGCTGTGTTCTAATACTGTGTTTTTCTACAGAATTAAACTCAATCCGAATCTACCTGTATCACCTAAGCTAAAGTTCTTATGATTAAGCCTGTCAGGGTCGATTCATATTTACAGTTGTGTGATTACCCGATTAGCCTATACTATTGAATAGTCCTGTATTATCGTTGGCTTGATGTTTTCTTGAAAGTGTCGCATGAGCGGACATACGACTAAGGGTTGATTCACGAGAGCTCAATTTGTTTTCTCAATTAACCTTTGAACCGACTTGTTTCCAATCTAGTCCGGAACATGTTTGATTTTTAGGGCTTTTGTCGTTGTAAATTCGGGATAGTGTACGAAAGTTTCTGTCAATAGTCGTAGAATTTTTACTTGAATTTGTTTCAGTGTACATACGAAATTTGTAATTTGTTACATTTTTCACAAAAATAACTTTATTTTAGGATACTAGTTTACAAACTGTAAAGATCTGTGGCTTTACGTACATACGTATCTAGACAGCTTTGCTATTTCTTGCGTTTTTTGCTTTCTTACTTTTTACTTCTTGCCACTTTTTCTTACCTAAAGCCTGGGGCCTGTTGCTCAGCTTTACACGTCCTACAATTGTAACAATTGTAAGTACAACATCAGGTGATTCGTTACGAATTCGTTATATAAATTTATTACGAATCACCAGATTTTGAACTTACAATTGTTACAATTGTAAGACTTGTAAAGTTGAGCAACAGGCCCCTGACCAAAAATGTTGAAAACTGGAAGAAACAGGTGGCGTGATTTAGCAGCTATGTACATACTAGCTGTACTCTTGATTGGCGACGTTTTTTAAAGGTGTCACATGCGTTGCTTTGACTTAATTTTTTTTACTTAATTTGTTGTGTGTTCAACACTTTTGTCAAACTTTCTCTCTAATTTAGACCCGTAGGCTAACAAATTCGAAATTTGTCTACGAAAAGTAATGTCTTGCATTTTAAGGGATATAATGTACAACTTTGGCGCTTGCTTCCAAAAATTTTCTTTTTCCAAGCTAAAAAGTTAGCGCAGAGCCTAAATTTGTTTTTTACCAACTTTCAGCATATACTAAATTTGTTTTTTAATCTTGTTTTTCAAAATGCTGTCACCGCCCGGGATCGAACCGGGGACCTTGCGCGTGTGAGGCGCACGTGATAACCGCTACACTACGGTGACTTCTGACAAACGAAAGAGCAAACATCGATTAGTGCGGTTAGCACCCACGGATAAGATTTTGAATTTATTTAGCTGGACCAAAATAAATTCGTTTAATCCGTGATATTGGTTTAGTGTTCATAAAAATTAAACCCATGATGATCATGCGAAGTTTTAACACTTTAGGTTGAACGATTACAAAATGGCTTTGGCAGGTTTTCCGTTGCAAAAGTGACCAATTTCTTTATTCTTTTCTGAATGTGAAAAAAAGACTGTCACCGCCCGGGATCGAACCGGGGACCTTGCGCGTGTGAGGCGCACGTGACAACCGCTACACTACGGTGACGTACGAAGCACAGAACATTCTAAATAAATAGCTGCATACCAAGGCACACATTGCGAATTAAATTGTTGGAAGCAGGCTACTGTAATTTCCGTTGGCGTTCTGAAAACTCAGATTCGGCCTAAATTTACTCTATAGGGACTAATTTTTTCACAGTCTGTTCTGAGATTTTTCCAAGCGGCAATTAATTTGGAGTATTTTATGCAAAATTACGTATTACGGTAGCCGTGAAAAATAGTAGTTAATGATATTGCCAGAAAAACTGTAGCTCCGGTAACTCATTAGAGAATAAACAAAGAGTGTAAAGTGAGTGCGCTTAGCCTAGTGACCTACGTAAGGTGCATATAAGGCGGACATTAGTCAAATCAGGAAAAGTAATTGCCTACAGAAGGAAAAATTTTGTTGCTTCAACAGAAAATGATGATTATATAGGTTATTAATTAATATACTGGTTTTAATGACATAGTCATTTGTACGGTGCAAACGGTGTACGTACAAAAGATCAGCTTGCATAATTAAACATTACCTACACCATTTCTATGCAGTGTGACTTACATTACTGTGACTTATGTATTTAGGAATGCTAAAAATGTGGTATAGATTTCTGGTACTATGCCTTCTTCATATTTGTCCGTGTCCACAAGAAAATGTCCGTAAGACGGCACAAAATCATCGCTACAGATATAATTAATAGACAAAAATAATGATAGACATCTGCCAGTTCAGGTCATACGCCAAAAATCGGCTGGTAACTGCTGTACATTTTTTGCAACAGATGAACAAGCTTTTTTTGCTTACGGACAAACGGACATGCTTACGGACAAGTATGAACTACAAAGGCTTATGTATTAGGCGAGAGATATGTTTATGTACATAGATAAAGCGCAGCTAATGGGTGTTTATGGATTGGCACGTGGCTAAAGTATGGATTTACTTTTATACTACACACATGACTAGAGCAAAGTATTCAAAGTTACATACTTGTACTACATACATACATATTCCTTGGTATACCTTTCTCGTTCTTGTATGCACTTGTGGTTTCGGTATTATGTATTCGCAAGAAAACTGAATAGCCATTACGTCATCATTAAATTGCAGCAACGAAGTTGAGGTCAAGTCCATTATGTGCTTTTACATAAAACCTGTGTAACTTGTTCCCAGCAGCTGACGAGAAAAAAATAGACTTGTTCTTGTGCTTATGTCAGGGCCAGCAATATTCGTGCTTAATTTTTTGTCCATATATGGAGACAAGAAAATACCGCAACGTTTCTTCTAAGTAAACCTGAATTAGGTGCCCCTAAATCGATCTATATTAATCCAACTCGATCTATCTTGTCTACAAACTGATAGCACACAAGTTTGTATGCAAAATGTACATACTCAAAACTACATAATGTACATACGTACGCGTGTGTATGTGCTAAATATGTAGCAGTAGTGGCATAAATTTGCAGTTCCAATTCGGCGTGACAGTCTTGGGCCCCATAAATTTTGCTGGGAACGCGAAAGAAACCAACCGGCCTTGCCTATCTCGCTACGCTGTCTCGCCAGACCCCCATAAATTCTGGACAAATGGCCCCCCGAAAAATTAAATGTCACACCGCGCGCACATTACGGTAGCTAAGACTGGTTTCACACAACATTACTACTTACTGTAATGATAGACGAAATAATTGTGGTGAAGTTATGTAAGCAAAGCACGTATGCTAATAGTGTTACGCAACGTTAATTAAACGTAGCCTGGAGACATCATGAAATAGTTAATGAGAACAAATTAGGGTAATTCAAGACTTTTTTCTTGAATTATTTATTACAGTCCTATTAGATTATGTAGTATTTTAACTACATAACTTGTTACATATGTAGCAATTGTTGCATATTGTTAAGTTTTGTTGTGATATATAGCTTAAGACATGTCCATAATTTACATTACCAGTATCAGACACTTTATGCATATTAACTTAAATAACTCAAAACAGAATTATTGTACGTTTACTACCTTCTGTATACATTAAACATAACAACGAGTTATACCACCAAATTTAATGGCATCATTTTAATCCAACTAAAAAAGTCCTAATGTGCATGAATAGTCACTAGCCATTGGGTTAGGTTGGGAAGTGATTAGGATTTTATGGTCGTTTTGAGATTCCTAATATGGCATCATAAATTGCCATTATTGCTCTAATAATTTACCAAACAGGCTGTTCGAATGTGCTTAGTCGGCTCGAAAAGTTTCAATAAAAACTTTTTAAACGTCTGGGTTATCGTAATGGGGTTCACCAAGACCATCTGGTGGATTGGGGGGTAATTTGGATAACTTATTGGCCCCATTTACGTGCAATGTTTGTCCATTAACTTTTCCAGACCACTCCTAATAGACACACCAAGACTTGTGCTTGTCTTCCTTGCGCTATATGTAGTTATAATGTTATATCTGTCGTGGCTGAAACTGCTATTTGGATCAGTTGGCGATTCATCCGTATGAAGGTCTATGCACACGAGGGCACATAAGCGGGCGCATGCTATCAATAGAATATTGACACGCCTGCTGCATTATTTCACCACAATGCAGTAAGTACTGCGCCTATGCGCAATGCGCCGTGGCGTACGCCATGAATTAAAATGAGCCCTCTTGTGAATAGGCCTTGAGACTGCAATAGCCATCGAAAGTCATTGGATAAAATTGCTAATCCCTTTTACTACTAAAACTGTTAATAATTCAATAGCGGGGGAACTATTACGTAGGCTGTTAAATGTTGTAAACTGATTAGCAGTTTTGTCCAATGCCTTTCGATAGCAGTCTCATCCGGCTCAAACGGCTATAGCGCTCTTACCTATCTAGATGAATCGCCAACTCATTCAAATAGCAGTTTCAGCCACGACATTTCCACCGATTTACATATCAATGACTTACGGGTTTACTGGATTAAACGAGTTTATTCCGACTAAACTGAACGAGTTTACTGTGGTCCTTAACAGTCGATTAATTATAAGGTTAAATGGATTCAACTTTGGAGCCCTAAGCGCTATCCATAGGAGGACTATTCATTAGTTGGTGATACCCTTTTGGCTGTCTTGTCTGCGAAACTTCTTGCAGACAACTATTGGTGTGCTGTCTAACCTTGCTTCAACGACAATGAAGATTTCTTATTGTTTTGGGTTTATCGATACTCAAACTTTCGTACGACAGAAGTCACCGTAGTGTAGCGGTAATCACGTGCGCCTCACACGCGCAAGGTCCACGGTTCGATCCCGTGCGGTGACAACTTTCTATATTTCATGATGTAAAAACATAAGCTACATCTAAACTCTTACTTATGTACGTGTGCTTCCTTTATGCTTTTAGTCTATTTATAAAGATTTAAAAGTGGATGTAACTACTATCATTTTAAAATTTCTCACTAAATTGCAATTTTGTTGTCTTCAGCACACGAAGTTCGATTTCTGTGGAGCTTAAAAAACCAACTAGGGTCAGAAACGCTGAACAGTTGATTTAAAAGATGTCACCGCCCGGGATCGAACCGGGGACCTTGCGCGTGTGAGGCGCACGTGATAACCGCTACACTACGGTGACTCCCTGTGTTCAGTAAATTATTCGTAAACAGTGATTTTTGTCCTATTCTGTAGTTAATAAATGGTAATGAGGGAATATATAAGACAATCATATAGGAACATCTAATCCTCGTCATATACTCTTGGTTTAATTAAATTTAACTATTAATTTATTTAAATGGAGCGGTCACTCTTTATCTTACTGCTTCACTATGACCATAGACAGTACGTTTAAGGTGTGACCTTTTTCAAGTCCACACAAAACTCAAGTTTACGACGTTGAGTTAAAAATTGTATCAAATTGGGAAAATTATGAAAGTAGACTTTTTTGAAAACAATTCATCTTCTTTTATTGTACTCGAGGATAATTTTGTGTTTTTTTCAACCAATTGGCAACAGTTTGAAAATGTGAAATTGCCAACAGGAAGTGAAGGCAAACAAAAACCAGGTACCAAAGAGTAGGCTGTGACTTGTGACTAAAATTCCAGGCCTCGTTTTGCTGTGTAGACCTCCGATTGCCTGCGTACACAAGAACAAAACACACGAACATTGTTTGCGTACACACAAACAAACAAATTGCCTTTACACAAGGAAAAACAAAATTGAAAAAGAAATTTTGTACTTCAGAACCAACACGGTTAAGGTGGTAGTGTCGCCAAAGCAGTTTTGCTCATAGGCTGCAAAATGAGAACTTTTTGATTTGAAATTGTACGTTCACTGAGAAACTACTGAAATGCCATATGGTGTCAAATAAATACTGCCAGACACCAGACTACCAATATCTACCAATATTTTTAACCAATCATCATTTGTGAGCCAGACATCACACAATAGAGACATAAAAGTTCAAAAAATCAAGCCAGATATCAGATTGGCCAGCTTGTGAAGTACATGTAATGTTTGGCCGCACCATTTTTTGCCACACATAAGAAAAATGAAAAATGAAGCTTCGTTTTTCTTTTGATTTCCAAATAAGTGTCTAATTTTTTTACAATTTATCATTATTGCTGTGAGTACCACAGGACGCACAGTTTCACAGTTCAAACAGGTATTACTCCACAACGACTCAAGCAATTTGCACTAAATTTTGTAAGCATAAACTAGAGCATATGTGCTTTTAGTTTGTGTAAAAAATCTAAACAAAAAGTATTTTAATTGTGACAAAATTATCGCATGTGAATAGGTTTTCAAAACGTCATTTTTCCGACTTTGCGACTTCACTGCTAACTGTGTGCTACATCAATTTTTCTGAAACTTGGCAAAAATATTTGCCTTGAAACATATTTTTAGATTATTTAAAGAACAATGACTTATCTTTCACTGAAAAAGTTTTATAGTCGCGCAAAATCACCCGACACTACCCCCTTAAGCCAATGTTTGCGGAGTGATTATTGCATTTGTTCTTTGGTTTTTCAGGCAGGTTAAAAATTTCAAAAAAAGTTATTGCTTCAATCGCAGTAACTGTCAAAACTTTGTCACCGCCCGGAATCGAACCGGGGACCTTGCGCGTGTGAGGCGACGTAATAACCGCTACACTACGGTGACCTGACCAAACTTTCAATTCATCGGGTTGACATTGATTTGTCAGAACATCGTTCAAAACGATATTAACTCAGCAGGCCTGGGCCTGTTGCTCAACTTTACAAATCTCACAATTGTAACAATTGTAAGTGCAAAATCAGGTGATTCGTAATGAATTTATATAATGAATTCGTAACGAATCACCTGATTTTGCACTTACAATTGTTACAATTGTAGGACTTGTAAAGTTGAGCAACAGGCCCCTGAATGTCTATTTCTTGTGAACGGTCATGGTCGACTAGGTTTTGAAAACTGACCATTTGTTTTTGGTTTAGGGTTAGGCTTAGACTCAGGCTAGGCTTGGGTTTTAGTACATAGAAGTACAAAATCAGTGAAAAACCGCGGAGGTTTCTTGCCTCTTTAGGGAGATTTGTGCTTGCTCATTCACAAGAGCTTGACGCACGTCTGCGAGACACGATCACAAATACATATGTCGAATCCTTCAGTTAGTGTTATCAAGAGTATGACACTCTTCCTATTATTACTACGGGCGTGCGTCCGATGCGGAGCGCGAAATAGCCCGTTTATGTACGGGTTTGAGGGGGGAGGGCACCCCCCTCAACTGAAGACCCCGTACTGAACTGAGGGGGGGCACCACCTACTCAGTTCGATACCCCGTGCTCAACCGAGGGGGGGGTACCCCCCCCCTCAACTCAGTACCCCGTCTTCAGTTGAGGGGGGGTATCGATTGGTTGAGTACCCCTCAGTTCAGCACATCAATATCGATATCGGTTGAGTACCCCTCAGTTCAGCACATCAACAAAAGTCTTTGTGAGTGTCTTGGTGTTATCAAATTTGCTCAATAGATTCATATGCAGTTCTTAAATAATTTTGTAGAACTTCGCGGGTTTTTGGAGCGTCAGTTTTTATTGCAGCGTTATGTAATATTTATTTTAATGATGTGCTGTGTTGTTATTAATAAACCATTTTAAATCTAAATCGCTAAATCAAAATTTGGATAAGAAAACTGATTCGCTTGTTTGCTAATATCATAAATTCAAAGCTTCTGCAATCTATTCGTTTATTGATTTAGTTAGGTTAATTCATTAATTTGTTGTCATAATTGTTGCTATTTTCAGCCATAATTGCACCAATTTATCAGCGATACTGATCGATTATCGATGGAAGCTTCTGCTAATGAGAATCTAGTCGGATATTACTTAAACTGCGATTGGACTGTTACTGATTATAAAGTATCTTAAATCTAATGTTGTGACGGAATGTTGCATCACCGCGACAGGTTTTGTGCCATCTTAGTCGACGCTACTGGTCCATTCTTCGACAACCTATTGAAATCGGTGATGATACGTAACCGCGACAGGTTTCGCACCATAAAAACTAATCCACTAGTAATTAATGAATACAGCTTTCAAATTGCATATCGCTGAGAATTCCCGCTACATAACACTCATTGCATAAAGAACAACTCAACAAAAATCAACGCATAATCTTCGAAATCGAAGCATTAATTGATTTAATGTCACTACCATTACAACTTGTGCCCATTGAAACTATTAATAGCTTAATGATATGATTAATGGATTTACGGTTAACAACGGCAATCACGTTCGAAACGCTGCATTTTACTGTTGAAGAAAGAGGAACAATTACTTTTTATAAATTTCTTCATAACTGTTCATTTGTAGAAGTATCTGTACATATATCTTAAATTGCTATTAATTACTGTTTTGCTTGTCTTAGTGGTACATCATAGTTTTATCTTACATTTTTGTAGTATTATTTGTGTAAAACTGGGTGAATGGCTAAAAAGTTAGTTTTGTGCAAATACTCCTATTTGGGCAGTTGTTGGTGTGTCTTTACTTATTACTTGTTACTTTATACTTTATGTATATGTGAAAAAATTGCTGGACCCTCAGACAAAACGGAGCACGTTATTTGACAAAAAACTACTTTTAATATCAGGACCAAGCAAGCGGTTGCGAAAGTCACGCCACCTATTTTGTCTCAGGGTTCAACAATTTTTTGAGCTGCTTTTAGCAGCTTTCTATGTAATTCACCCACTGATGTTACCATTGTAAATTATGACAGGTCCGTTAGGTATTGAAAGGTATTTACTACAACCCAGTGCTGAAATGGTAGAGCGCTGGTCTCAGTGATTCAGAGATGGCTGGTTCGAATCCCCCTGTGTCATTCTAATGCTGATGCTTTCCAGCAACCCCCGTGTATTTCTTGACAACTTTTCATGCACACGCGATTGGTGTGTACATATGGCGATGTACAACCCAATCTCACTATATTTGTCGAAGAATCCTATGTCCATTTGTGTGACTGCCCATTTACATTTACCAATGAGTCATGACCTGTGACCAAGAACTGTCGAACCCTGAGACAACCCAAATAGCAAGATTTTCGAGACTATGGATTTCGCAAAGCCCGTTTAACTTAAGAGTAGTCTAAGTCGAACACAAAAGTCCAAGTCGAACGTTTGAAATACACAAAAAATTTTCTACTACGATGTCTTCTGTTTCGTTCGAAAGAACGTTTTAGACCAAGTCTAAAGTTGAACACTTTTTGTGAATCCCACAAATGTACTATCTGCGGTACTGTATTGATGCGTAAAATTTGCTTTCATTTCGTCTTTAGCATTTTTCGTTTAAACGTTTGTACATTTTTGAACCATCCCACTCACGTGAACCCTTATCAACTGTGTTCCGGAAAGGGTTGCACTGCAGTTGTTTTTTGCATGATCTTTTGCAACTTGAAAGTTCAACACCAAACCTTGAACAAACAGCTGATAAAAATTGCACAGCTGATTTTAACAACCGCTTATCACTGGTAACCTTTAACCTTTAAAAAAGCAATTTTTACATCGCATTCATATAATGTTGCAGAGTTTTCTATAAAAGTAATCTAGGATCATATCGGGTTCAAACTTGGTTTTTTGGACACAAATATAAACAATATATATGTAAAAAGCGATAGCTAAGGTTTTGTTTTTAACAGAAAAATATTATAAAAAAACAAGCAATACATGCAACTCAAAAGGGAGTTTCTGCACTAATTGAAGAATCAGAGTTTTTAATATATCTATTATTTTCTGCCCGGACCTGAATATAAAGATTAATATAAATTGGAATTGTATGAATAAATTCACTCTGATATAATCTGATAAATTTTAATAAGTTATTCGATATTTCTTGTTCATATGTACTTTGTAGTACATAATATGTCCTTCTTTTAGTTTCTTTGTTCAGTTGTAATCTAAATGTTTAGTTTGCCTTATTTTATTGATTACATTTAGCTATTACAGTTTTTAAATTATGTATGTTGTTGATTTTCGATACATATTTCATCATACGTAAAAAGCAAGCAAAAAGTAAAACTATAGCTAAATGTGTCTATATACAACAGCTGGTAACTTATACTTGCAAAAACTGCGTACCCCAAAAAAGTCAAAATCGGGACTGGCTTTTTTTAGCAAAAGTTTTGGCTGGTATTTTGTTTGCCTTTAAATTTACATTCAATCGCTGTTCAAGTCACTTTCACTTTTTACTTAGAATGTGAGTAATTTTTTAATAAAAATATCTTTGAATAAAATCTTTGATGTACCCGTTAGTCGTTGCTACATATGTACGAGCATTAAATTTAAGTAAACTTTATCCATATATGGCATATAGGGATGTGTTGTTTCTCTTTGTAGGTGACTTTTAGTTTAATAACTTTAGTTTGACATACACAAAATTTAGTTCCATCACTATCATGTGTAAAGCATTAAAAATTAAGCTCAGGCACCCATAACTTTCAATTTTGCAGGCAATTATGTAAGTGAACATTTGCATACATAACATATATAGCGCTTCAACCGAAAACTAATTCTTGCTAAACACCTACATATGCGGTACACTTCTATAATATTTGCCATTTGGTCAAGTATCAGGAATGCGTAAGGGCAAGTATAAGTTGGCTTCAGCGTACATAGCTATGTATTTGCCTGTTTAGCAACATTTTTTGAACAATTGGTGCAGAGTACACTGTAAAATACTGTAATTTGTATTTAGTTTTGGTCCACAAACATTAAACTCTCAGTTACGTCCATAGTTAAAGCATACATAGAACCACAGCTACAGGCTATTGACAAGTATTTAGGACATAAATTAGTTCCAGTACTTATATAGTTCTTTCATGATACCGCAAATCTTGTTTCTTCCCACTCGAATTTTGGGTGTCGGGATGTTTCACCCATTCAGTTTTAGTGACGTCATTAATTAGCTGTTGTACGTAAATATATACTTCAAACATGTGGAATGATTATGATTATCTGCTGTGAACAAGCATGATTTCAAAATATGCCAGAATTTGAGGACTGAATCTTTGTTACTTAAGTATGTACGTCCTTGCTAAGCTTACTCTTAGCTTAGTTGACGCTTAGATGACTAAAATAAGTGCAAAATCCCTGAGGTTTCTTGCCATTATAACGAGATTTGCACTGGCTCATTCTAAGAACTAGACGCACGTCTTCAAATGGTAAGGAGAATATATAGTCATTCAGATGAAGCTTATTCAGTCCGTCTAATTCAGAAGTTAAGCTGCCGAGCTTGTGCAGAAGAGTAGCGGACAAGTGGTGTGGATTGTCCGTTGTCGGAGCTCTTTGTGCGTCACTAGTAAGAGTAATGTTACGGTAGTCAGTCTATATGCCTGTGTATATGCATCTAACTGTTTCCATTGTAAAGTACAGCATATACATGAAGGTTTTGAACTTTATTAAAATGAAAATTGTTCTGTAGTCTAGGACGACAGGCAAATATGTATGTTACAGTAAACAACAAAAAGTGGTGTGCTGCAAAAAGGGCGGCCGCCTCTTTGAAGTGATGGTGAAACCAGTATTGCCTGCCGACACTGTTCAGTAAGGGACTGTACTACATTCGCTCAACCCACAGGTTACGGTAGTCCTCAGGCACAAGGAACAAGGAGTCAAGGGGGGTCCATGTACCGCAGGGAGGTTACGGTAGTTAGACTGTAGGAGTAGGGTGTCATTACAGTACCCGTTTGTTACGGTAGGCCATAGATGATCAAGGTTGTACACATGCTGTTCAGTATCGACAAAAATTACTTACTCCAGAGTACGGTTACAAGCCCACTCAGAGTCAATTGATGCCGAAATCAAAGAATACGTATGATTCTGGAATCAAGAGACCCCGGCTCCTCCGCTGTGACTCCGGAGTCTGTAGCAAGTAGTCTTGGTCGGTACTGTACACACGAGATACTGTGGTAGTTTTAAGGCGGTCAGAATCAGTGGAGGGTGGTGCGCTCTTGCAAAGCCGGGTTACTGTGACATATTACATTCAAGAGGGCTGAGTAGAGTACGGTAAATCACAGGCTGCTACATTCGGGACCGCCCATTTTGCACTCGCCACGTTCCAGTTCACAAGACTATGTAGCTAATTTTGTTGAAAGATACAGTAACAGATGCCTTAAAATGAGATTAATACTGTAGTTGCAAATACATACGTACGTAAATCTAAATATGTATGTACATATACGTATACCCTGCGCACGATTGTTTTTGTAAGATTTTGAAAGAAATATACTGGAGTCGGAACTCATACCGGTTTGGTGTCGCAGTTGGTGCCTGAAGGCCAAATCATACGAGGGAGCATGAGCCGCGCGCATTCTGTAATAAGAATGTTTACACATGCACACTGCCTTCTGCATTGTGTGAAATAATGCAGCAGGCAGTGTGAAAATAGATTGCACCCGCTCATGCTCCATGGCGTACGCCATGGAGCTAAATGCGCCTTTGTGTGACTAGCACTTGAGTGATAATCTCCTTAGTTATCGACTGCTGTAAGGTCTAACTAATAAAGCCCAGGTACTTGTCTTTGGCCTTGTCGATATATATACTTATGTCCTTGAAAATTTCTCAGAAAACTATGCAGGATTTTAGGATGTACAGTATTGGACCAGTCTTTTGCCGGATTTTGTTGTAGTTACGTATGTATTCGGATGAAAAAAATAGAATGATTAGTTAAATTCTGTGCACAAGCTGACCGAAAATTGTCCTTGTCCTATCCTTAAGGCATTAAGGACATTTAGGACCATGTGAAGTGCGAACTATGAGTGCAGTTCATAAAAAGTCGTTATCAAGTCCCTGTCGTTTTGTCACTTTCTGAAAATTTAAATTAATGTGCAGCAACGTTTAATTAAAAAATACAAAATATACTTATACCAAAGATTAGCCAAAAGATTGAGTTGTTTGTTACAGCACCTGCTGAATTTTTGTTAACATTTTGGAGATAAATAAACAAATCCTAGTTAGTTTTAAAAAACGTCTGAAAAAATTTTTAATTTGAAAGTTGTTTAGTGTATTGCTAACCCATATCTTGATCTGATCTGATCTTATCTTGATCCATCCTGATTTGGCAATCGGGCCATTTGACCTAAGGCTATTCTCAGGTTTAAATACACCGGCTCCATACAATAAAGCTCGTCCAAGCACAATTTCAGTGCCACTAAACTGTGTAAAAGTACGATTTCTTTGGCTAATCTTCGAATTCAACGCAAATTTTTGCAGCCTTGATTTTCTGCAGTAACTTTTTGGACAACTCGCTGATATGACCTTCATATAATCTTCATATATACCTAAACTCATAAAACCTGTAGCAACATTATCAATTGTCGATGACAGTATCGAAGTATTAATTGAGCTATTGCTATTGATGAGGAATATCAGTGAAGACAGTTTCCTCTTTTTATATTTAGGGTACATACATTAGTTAATTTGAAATCCTGATACACTAATAAATAAATAAATAAATACTAAAGTTGAAACGAAGGTACATAGCTATATTATTATAGCTAACACTATGTATCTCATGGAAACAAACATGACTTTAATCACATTTCCATATATGCACAGCCTTGCTTGTAGTACAAAGCAACTGGTATGGACCAACAGTCAACTATGTGAAACTACAACTACAACAAGTAATATATCTCAAGCTCATATCATATCATATCTTAATATCTCATATCTCAATCTCAAGATATATCAAAGTCACCTATCTCAGTAGTGATCCCTGATTATTCGGACTACAATGCGTGTCGTTCATGTGTAGTTCATACGATAGCGTTCTTATGAATGTTATGTAGGCAGTAAAATGTTAAAAATCTAGACGAACACATTACACATGGACAAGTAAAGAACCTAACGGACAAGTATGAACTGTCTCGAGTGTGAAAAAGTATTGTAAAACAGTACAGATCTTCACAAGGTTCAATAACGGACTACAAACAAAGCAACAGCTTTGTCAGCTAAAACTACAGCTACAAGCTACAAGTATTATAAAACAGCAGCTGAAACTACAACTGAAACTGTAACTTTCGTAAAATACATTTGAAGCTAATCATGGCCTATTAGGTCTGGGCTGTAATGATCGATTCATACTTGCAGCGTATGGACCTTCAACCAGCTATAACTGTGAAAGGAATGAAGATACACGCAAAATGACTGGTATCTCCAGTTGTGCTAATTTTGCCGACTGAGTGGACATACGGCTGTAAGCATGAATATGTGAACCAACGCATGAATCGATGCTGAGACACAGCTAATGAGTTGGTGTTGTATTTGCGGAGGACAGGAGCGTCTTAGGTTACGGTGTTAAGGCGGGAAGTTAAAAGGCAGTGGCTGTAAAGGGTTCCGCGTGGTGATGAATTAGGGGCCAGAAAAAAAGGCTGGCAGGCCGCAGCAAAAACCCGCAGCACATTGCAACTTTGAGCGCCCAAAAAATGACTGGCCCAACGATCAGAGCTGAATTGACGTTGTCCCCCCGATTTCAAATAGTTTAATCGTCTGGTTTGCACATATGCGTAATTTACGTACGCCCTAATGATTGCGACAGAAATTTTAACACACTAAAATAAGTAGAAACTGTGCATAAATCATTTTCTTTGCAACTAATGCCGCTATATTTCTCATAGGCAGCTAGTTTTGTCACGTGACAGTCGCCAACAGCCAATCAGCGGCCAGCTTTTAGGCAGCTTCAGCTATCTCTCTTGCAAAGTCGTAAATCACACTTTTGAAGTGAAATTTGATTGGTTGCTCGCAGAAATTCAGACGGCCAGTGTTTGTGTGATTCTGCGGTAATATTTTTCCAATCTAGCCAGTGCTAGCAGACTAGCAGCTAAGTTTGTAAGCACCGTCATGCGCCACCGGCCGCAATTGTGGCACTGATTGTGGTCCATTAGAGTTCGTCCGCTCCAATTGCCCCCTCTCGCGCGCATTATCATTTATATATTTCCACCGCCGTCAATTTTATGGGCCTTTTTCTGGCCATTAACGCCAACTAAACAACCATTAGAAAGAAATATGAACTCCTACATGATTACAGGTAACGTTTTATTTACAGACAATGGGTCCGGGGGCCCGGCTGTCAGTCGCAGCGCCTCCGCCTCCGGGTTCCCTCCCGGTTCCGGTTTCCCTCCGGCCAAGTACGGCCAGACTTTAGTGGATAGCTACGGCGGTCATGCCAATTCCCACATTTCCCAACTGTACCAAGGCTCGGCCCAGAACCATCACAGTGGCAGTGGGCAGGGGGACGACCTCCATGTTATCGGAACCAGCGGCGGTGGCACCGGTTTCGACGGTTACGGTAGCTCCAGCACCGGCCGGTTCCCTTCGTTCTCCCTGGGATCTGGTTCCGTCACCGGTTCCGGGTATCCCCTCCCGGCACACATGAGTGTTCAGGGCTCCCGGATTTCACGCCCTCAGTCGGTCAAACCTGGCTTTAACACCGGAACCGGTAGTAATAACGGGTTGGAAAGTAGCGGAACCGGCGGTGCGACAGTTTACGAGCCCAATTATGACGTTTGTGCGGATTACGGTAGCGCTCGAATCATGGAGTCAGGTACGACACGATCTGATCGCTCGCGAAGGGATCCGAATCCCAACCAGGGGGGGCAGAATCCCTCAAAACCGGGAACTGAGGGGGGCCTGAACTATCTCAACTCCGAGTCCTATCCGTCGGACTATATGCCCAACGCAGTTTCGGACACGACCCCCTCTACCTCGGGAGGTGGGCCCCCTGGCACCTCCCCCGGTGCAACGGGGCCCCCCGGGGACCCCCTGGAGAGCACAGGGGAAATGAAGCTGGTCTGTGAGGACAACGACGACCAAGACGAAAGCATGGAGTCTCCCGGTTCCGGTTCCGGTGCCAATGCCTCTACACACGTCATATACGGCTGGATGAAGAAGGGACACAGTAGTAGTGGAGGTATGTCCATATACTGTGCAGTTGTTTTTTAGTGATATCAAGAGTACACAACAGTGGAGAAATGTCCTGACAGTGCAGCTGCTTTTTATTGATATCAAGAGTACATAATAGTGGAGGTGTAAGGCTTCACCGGGTATGTCCGTACCTATACTGTGCAGTTATTTTTTATTGATATCAAGAGTACACAATAAAAATTGTTTGAAACTCTTCCTTATTCTGCATACAGTATTTGCTAATTAGTCCGAACGACTAATCGGATGCGACGACCGTTCATAGCTCCGACCGATTATATAGAATATATTCTTTTTTCTTGCTCTATTTTACATGTAGCATATGCCTAGTTTAGCTTGTTTAGCAGTTTTACATACCTACATCAGTGACTTTTTTTATACACTTGACTGCATTGATATAATATTACTTGATATATTAATTCATTACCATATAATTTTAATCTGGTATCTGTACATAATAAGTAATAATCGTATATCAGTCTAAGTTCCCTCAGAACATCAACAACTGTCTTTTAGACTTAAGTAAGTCCACTAAACAAAGTCATGGATCACAGCATAGTCGCATCTTTAAATCAGAAAACGAACAAATTTTCCCATGAATTGATTTTCTTGAATTTTTTTACTCTGCTGGTAATTGAACATAATTTAATCGGTTAAGCTGTGGTGTTAGAATACTATCAAATTTTTTTACCTCAACTTATAGTTTTTATGAAAGTTGATGTTATTTGCTTTGAAATTTATTATTGAAATTTAGCACTTTTTTAGTGCTACTGACTCAAAACGTTCTTATGTGTCTGTATTTTCGATTTCTATGACTAGGAAGAATATAATATGTTAAAAATATTTTTTACCATACCATGAAACGTTTTTGCCATTTTTTGATTCATAATCACTAAAGTTCAGCGTATGCCTTTTCTATATGATTTTGTTTACTTGTACGCCGTTTTTGAGGTTATGTACTTGCGATCCCAAACACTTGACCGAGTTTTTCAGTGTTTTTTTATGTACCCAATACCTTATTTTTTATATTTTTCTGGTAGAGGTCTATTTCGATATTTTCTTATTTCTAGAGTCTTTTAAATCAAATAAGTGTATTTTTCTGTCCTAAGAAACGCTTAAATTAAGATAAAATGTTGATTTTTGTATGGAAAAAGCTAGCAAAAATGTTTCTGTTAAGTTTTCACAGCAGCTGACCAATGTTATGTAATTTTTTTCATAAAGCAGCGTTAGTATTCGCGTTGTCTTTGTCCCATCATCTTAAAAAGCATTCTTAAAAAATTGTTCTGATCGATTGAACAAAATTTTACAGTTATAATTCGTACGCAAAAAAATAGAGGAAACGACTGTATTGTCTTGTTTGTATTTCAGAATTGTACACTTGTCCCGCTCCGCTTAAGGACAAGTAAAAAAGCTTAATAGCATTCGTGGTTTTTAAGCTACCAGCTCGAATTAGGCTTAATTGAGTCACATTAGATGCTTTTTAAGTGACACATTGGCAACGCATTATTCAGACATAATGACAGATATTACATACCGTATTACAAAAAAAGAATATGATAAACAGTATAACTTTTTAAATAGTAGTTCATAATGTCGATAAAGCTTCATAAGATACGACAAAACTTCATCACACGACTGTTCAAGTAATATCATTCTTTCGGTATTAAGAAATGCAAGCTAAAACTACATTTTACCTAAAGCTGAGACTAAACCTGATTAAACCTAACGCTAGGTTTAAGAAGCCTAAGTTTACGTCCACCTATATTGAATTGAAATTTAAGGAATTAAATCTTAAAAGCAGTATCGATGTTTTTGACCCGAGTATTCCCCACTAGCCAGCTGTGTTGCAAACCATGAGGAAATAAATGCTTTCAAAACCTCACAATGGACAAAACTTTTTCAGCGGCAACAAGCCATTGATAAGCTCACAAAGTTTTTCACCCATAATAAACAATCTATACGTAAGTCGATGCAGTCAAAAGTCGATGAAAATTATTATTTATATGTACCTCAAAATTCATGACAATCCGGGACAGGACGGGGTCTTTTACTGGACGGCATCAATCCAGAGGGGATTCTAACCACCCATCCACGAATCTGCAAACCAGCACTCTACCATGTGAGCTACTGAGCCAATGCTGCGCTGTCATAGGTCGCTTTACGTACCTAAACGGCCTATCATACATGGTTCGCAAGATTATAATATATAATTTATACCAAACGCAAAGTTGGATTAGTTCACACAACCACTACAGCACTTGTTTTTAGCTAAGGACCTATTCCTTTACCGGACTAAAGGGTTAATTATATATAATTGGACTAAACGGTTTTAAAATTATGCTGAACAATGCCATTCCAAAACCTCCGGATTAAACGGACTTAACTTTCAGCGCGATGCTTTTTAATCGGACTAAACGGACTTACCTATGCACGCTAATGTTAAGCGTGCATATTAAATTCGTTTAGTCCAGTGGCAGTTTTGGAATGGGTTCGGACTAAAATTAAGCCGCTGATTTATTTTATCCTGTTTAGTCAGTTTAGTCCGATTTGTCATTCCAAAACCTCGGACTAAAATAAGTCCAGTCCGTTTAATCCGGTAAAGGAATTGGAGCAATCGCACCTCAACTTTGAATACAGTAGAACTTGTAGAATTTTTGGATCGCTCATTTTGCAATACGAAGGCCGTGAATTTCAGACAGGTTGAATTATTAACTACTATTACTGTTTCTTTTATGTTATTTATTACTTATCTATCTTTTTTATTTTTAATACTTATTTTATTTTACTTCTTATTTCCTAGGTTTTATTTCTTGTTCTTATTTTTAATTTTTTATTTCGTATTTCGTATTTCTTATTTCTTGCTCATTATTTGTTATTTCTTGTTTCTTGGCTCTTGTTTCTTTTGCTTATTTCATATTTCTTGTTTCTTGGCTTTTAATTATTTTTTCTTATTTCCTAATTTGTAATTCTTATTCGTATTTCTTGTTTCTGATTTCTCATTCCTGTTTTACCATTTCATACTTCTTTTTTCTCATCTCTTATTTATCATTCCTTATTTACTATTTCATACCTCTTATTTATTAGGTATTATTTCTTGTTTCTCATTCCTGATTTACTATGTATTTCATTCAGACTTCTTATTTTTGTTACTTATTTCTTGTATCCTAAGCCATATAATTTTTTCGTATGCTTATTTGTTCCTCTTATTTCTACCTACTGTCCTGAAGTAAGTTCTTGCGACTGAACGCCTACTAATTATTTCTTATTTCCCACAGCTAAAAGAATTGAGGAATACAAATGTGTTTGACAAAGGGGCTTTCTAGTTTCCCCTTAGCTGCAATAAAAGGGGTTACTGTGTTATTTAGGTGGTGATACATGAAATGAAGCTTATGGTTATTAGCTTATAGCTTATTACATAGGTTATGTGTGTATGAATCAATAGCTACATAGGGTCAGTGATGTGGAAGCATGGGTGGACGCGGGTCGTGGGCACCCATGTGTTGGGTTGGGTCGGAAATTTTGTGCCGTTGGTCAACGGTCAACCCGCGGATATCCACTTCAGGCTATCAAACTTTTTTCTGATCCTCGAAACCTGAAAGATTACAACTTATGAATTTTAGAGAATTTAGGGTACATATGTACTGCGTAACAGTGACCTTCGGTTAAAGTTGCAATGTGAGCAAAGTACAGATGTACACTATGGAAATTACGTTAAGACGTGAAAATAAGCTAAAACCAATAATCATCAATTAAATTTTGTATTCAAAATGGACCGTGGATCAAATTTTACAGCACCGGTTGGGTCGTGAATTACCAAAAGCGTGTTGGGGTTGGGTTGAATCGGTGTCGAAATATTTTGACCCGTGTCCACGCCTGTGTGGAAGTAGGGCTAACAAAAATTAGATGGCCTAAACCGGGGTTGGGAGTGTCAGACCATGGTGGGAAGGTTGCTCAAAACTTTTGGGCTTTTGCACTTATGGGGTCTCACTCTGGGTCGGCTTGTCCCGTTTTTTGAGGACTTGAACTCATAATAGCCCAACAACTTCAATTTTGGTTAAAAAAATGAGATTTGTTGTACAAAATGTTACCTAATAAAAAAATTCAAAATGTCAATCAAAAAATGAAAACTATTTGTTCATTTTTAAAGCATAATAGAGCAAAAATTTTGACTTTTCGAACACCTTTTTTTATCCCACATTTTTTTTGCAAACACGTACTTGTAACATATGCAGTATATATCCACTAAAACTAAGCTTCAAGAAATCAAAACATGAGAAATATTCCAACTTTTTTTAACCGTCTCCCTGCAGTCTGCCGATTCGAAATTTTCTTTGCAGGCAAAAACTATGTTTAAACTCCGGCTTGAATGTCTGCTGGTGCTGTGATTTTGCAGCAAGCTATACAATGTTTTTAGTGTACAGCAGCTCTGATGCTGCGGAAAAGTCATGCCAAAGATGTATACGTATGTACGCTAACATTAGTTAAGGTTAAGCCCGGTTCATACTTGCCCTTAAGGACACAGGGACAGGACAAGGACAAACATTGGCCAATTGCTGTGACGAGGTCATTTCGGTTAATTTGTGCCATACGCACCAGTTTTGGTTTCAACATTGTTCCTGCAAAAAAATTGTGACATTCCGACTGAAACTTTTCTCAGAACTGCTTGAGGGACAAAATAATAAGGACAAAGCGAAGGACGAATATGACCCTGGCTTTAGGTACATACGTACATATGAAGCATACATATATGGCATTTGTGTTTGAAGTTGGCGGTTCGATTTTTGATGATTTCTTTGTTGGTTCAGCTAATTTTCTCAAAACATATAGCAGCTATGGACTGATTCGAAAGTACTGAATTCGAGCTACATAATGTATATGTAACCATTAATGCCCGTTGAAAACTTTTGGTACTCTACGTGATGAATGCCCAATCATTTGCTATAAAGCTTTGAAGTTTATTCTGTCTAATCAACTAATCTTCGAATTATTTTGTAGCAATCGTCGATCTTTGTACTTAGTTCTTAAATTTTAATCTTGCTGACACACTGCGATGGCTATGCTTTACTACGCAATGTGCAAATTTGACTTTTTTTCATCGCAAAAATATAACTTTCTTTATGGCTCATTGAGATTACTTTTTTAGTTATTCTATTTTTACTTTATCGCAAGTGCTATTCAATGTTCACCAACAAAATTAAAAATTTATTGTGAAAGCATAATGAGGAAATATATTTTACACTTTTGCAATTTAATTAACAATGTAACTCTTATGTGATATTAACAGTTTATTTCTGCTTTTTTAGGTCGCATAGCTTTCAGCATTACATACAGTAATTAATGCCTTGTTAATATATTTGCTTTTTTTATCGGCTAATTTGTGAGCTTCCTAAATAGATTTTGAAATAGGTCTGCCAATTTTCTCAGTCTATAACAATTTGTCTCGACTGCATGAAAATAGCCCAAGTTAGATTTTTGGTTTCGAAGTCTTTCAACCGTAGTAAAATGCATCCAATATTTCAAACTCAAAATATTTACCACGAACGACATAAACAAAACCTGCAGTCAAAAATTAAAAAGCCATTAGATATAGGTAATAATTTTAAAACATTTTAAAATTTTTATTGAAAAAACAGTACACATACTGTAATACTTTGTTATCAGCATATTCACTACAAAATACATTCAACTTGTCCCGTTACTGACTAAGCATCTTGAGCCATTTCTCTGATAGCACGAGTTGTGCAGGGATGTATTTTTTGATGAGGCTTGACTGGTTAATTAATGTAATAGCATCACCTCTAGGCCGGCTACAATTTCATTTCAATTATCTTTATTCAATTTTTCCATTTATTTAAAAGTTGTTCCCCAAGTTTGCCAGCGAGACCGTGAGTTTGATAAATGTTGGGCTTTCAGAGAAACTTGCCGACACCGGCTTGGACTATTAATCTCGCTGCGCTCCGCAGACAACTCAAACCCACTCCGCCAAAACACTGCACGCCCATGTACACACATAGTGTATACATACGTATACATACGTGTGTTCTATATGTACATACATACGTAACCAGGTCACGTGACCCGTTTTGTGACCTAAGGTCAACATGGACAAACTGTCATGGAACGTCACAACACTGTACGTGCACGCCCATGTACATATGTACATAGTGGACATACGTACAATACATATATGTATACATACATGTGATCTATATGTTCATACGGAACGTGGTCACGTGACCTGAAATTACCTAAGGTCAACGTGGACAAACCACATCTTGGAAAAGTCGTGATGATTTTGGAACTTTACCGTGACTCCAGTTATGTATTAACAGTGTGCATATTAGTATGTACATATGTAGGTAAATTATGTTATTGTATTGTGTACACGTGCAGTAACACATATAGTAACTACATATGACTGAAGATAAACTATGTTGAGCCTAGACCCATGTAGATACGGCGGATTGCTGTCTCATATGTAGATAAACAGTGAACACGTACATGCATAATGCATGTCCTATATGTATGAGTAATAAGTATACGCGTGACCAGGTTACGTAACCACATATTGGTCTGTTAATGCGATCTTAGGTTGGAATACAGGAATTGCCGATGAAACGTCGGAATAGAGATACGTATTCATAACGACACTGTTTACAGTACCTACCAAAATTTTTTGCAATAGACCTCGGAGTCTCGAATCAAAATCATTTGATTCGTGAGTCAAAGTACATATAGTCCATGCTGGTGGTCTGCTAAAACAAGGGGGGTGGGGGTAGCCCCCCTGAAATCAAGACACTTCCGGGTTTTGAGGGGGAACTCCTGGAATCAAGACATGTCTTGATTCGAGGTGGGTACCCCCGCCCCCTGAAATCAAGGCGTAAAAGGGCTGTTTCGGTCGGAGCATCGCTGAGTCCGATTAGCTAACTGGGATTGGGGAGAGTGTCATACTCTTCCCTACTATGTACTCGTGTTAATATATATGTCCTTTAGGTGTAGAATCAAGTGACTCCGACTCCGAGTTGACTCTGAAGTCTGCAGCAAGTAATTTTTTTCGGTACTGGGCATGCATAACTAAGGACATACTTTTATGTAGTATGTAGAGTACACTTAAACTAATGTAATACCGGTGTTCGATTATATACATATGGAGCCAAGTCATTTGACCCAAGGTTGTGACAAAATCGGTCATAGGTCGTAAACTACAGAATTGCATTGCGAAGGCAAGTACAACAATTACAACTAATGCAGTAAATAGGTACGTAACTACATAGATCGCGTGACCATGGCAACGATAGCCACATTGTTACGTAGGTAACTCGCAAGCGTATTAACAAGCTGTGACCTAAGCTTGTTCTTACCTAATTCCAGTGCCCGTATTCTTTTAAATAGATAAGTTTGTTTTATGTGCATACTATACAACTGATAACGGTATAAGTGAATTAGTTTTTTCATGTTAAGACATTCCATTCATTTCTGAAAGTGAGACTGAAAATAAGATAAAAATGTCGAATGTTTCTTTCAATTTCATTTTCTTTCAATTTCATTATGTACCTATGCACAATATTTATATACAATTTATATTTACACAGAATTCATAGCTTTATCGTGACCATTTCTAGTTTTGCAGTTCGTGTGGATTGATGGACAAACTATGTATGTAGCCTATGATTTTGATAATACATTTCAGTGTTTATTTCTTGTAAATGCACAATTGCGTTAAAACTGCTCCAATTATAAATGCGGAATAATTGTGTATATAGTGAACCGATTGTCAATGCGCAATTGCGTCTACTAACTGAACAAACTGTAAATGCGCAATTGCTTATTTAGTGAACCGATTGTACATAAATAAGCAATTGCGTATGTAGTTCACCGATTGTAACTGAACCGACTGTAAATGCGCAATTGCATATTTAGTAAACCGACTGTAACTGTGCATTGCATATTTAGTGAACCGACTGTACATAAATGTGCAATTGCGTATGTAGTTAACCGATTGTAGCTGCGCAATTGCGTCAATAGTGGACTGATTCTTAATGCGCGACTCTGTCATTTGTTAATCGATTTATGTAGCGTCAGTTAGGTAGCATTTTTTTTAAAATTTTATCAATGTTTGTAATTTTGTTTGTTCTTGAGACTGAGATCTAAGACCTCTATCTGGTTCTGAGGGTCTCTTTCTTGGCAGGCTAAACGAACGGGAGAACCAAGAACAGGGTATTATCGCAGTTGAAGCAAATTGAAATGAGTTGGTGCTTTAATTTCGGTTTAAAACTTCCAATCCAAGCTCCTGAACAACATCTAATATGCTTAACAAATAATATTATTTATGATTGCTATGCCTGCGCTATGTACGTAAAACTGAAGAATTGCAATTTTCGGCTTTACTTTCAAGCCGTGGACGAAAACGTATAATCCAGTAAAGGAATGGACACTGACAGTTGAACGTGACCTTAGTTTTAAGTCTTGAACTAATTGATCAAGCTAATATTAAAAGTAATGCAATGATGTTATTTTGTGGAAAGCAGCTTTAAAAGCAATCAAATTTGTCACATTCGTGCTTTTGGAGTTTGGAAAAATGATGATTATTATATTTTCAGTTGGAGCGCGATATTTTTCAGCTAATCTAGCTTCTTTCGGCACCTCAAGTCAGTGACAAGTTTTATGACCTACCATAAGACCCCCTTATTAATTTACAATTGTAACCTCATCAATTTTTTGTCAATTTTTCAGCGTTTTCTAATTTTTAACAAAACCAAAAGGTCTCTTCTGTGTGCGGTGCCGCTGGCTTAACCCGTTGGCTCATGTTTTTTTCGAAGCTAATCTGTAATACCTATTAGTCTGTCATTGGTTAATTTTTCATTTCATGGCGGCGCTTTTGTTGAGCTTCAACTGAGAATAAACTAGTAGGTTGAACTACATAGGACATTCGAACTTTTGTATACATAGGTAAACTACGTTACGTAATTGCCTCTGGAAAACTGCAACAAAACAAAAGGTTTGGCTACCAAATAGTGAACTTAAAGGATAAGAACTTATGGAAAGGATCTGTAACGGATAAAAGTGTCCCCCCTAAAATTTTTCCCTCCGGACACTTTTATCCGGATAAAAGTGTTCCATTTGGATGAATTTGTACCCCCTCCCGGACAGTTTTGTCTGGATAAAAGTGTTTCCCGGAGGGTTTTATGCGTGACAGATCCTTTTCTTATCTCATTGTTCGCTAGAAACGCGATTTAGATTGACAGTTGACATGTTTAGTTATTATTAATAGTTTAGAAAATACTTTGAGAATTCATGGTGTCGCGTTTTATGATCGTCGGCACTGGAATAATTTCGCTGCTTTGGTGTATCACGAACTAAATAACACAATGCCCTTGATTGTAGTAAAGTGAAACGAAGGAAGGATCCCCTATTATACAGATATAAGTTACGGCTTTAGGTATGTAGGTTATAATTAGTCAACGTTAGTTAAAATACAGCTATAACTAAACTAAACTATAATCTATAACTATGTAAACTAGTGATTACGTGTCTAAATTCAGTTGATGATACATAAAAATACACCCAATTTTGCAACGAAATTTAAAAAAATCAATTACCTTCCTAATACTAAACATGTTTGTTATTAGGTACCCAAATTCTCAGCTGAAGAACAACACTCGGCTTTGTTACCCGACCAAACATATTGCACATTAATAATTACTTGTTCAAAATACCGTTAGGACAATTATAATACATTCTCAAACTACGTACGTTACAGTACCTACCTGTGTTTTAGTTGAGTTTAAAAACATTAGGATTACGGTATCCTATGACGGCACGTGACTTATTATTGTTTTGTAACCAGATTAAACCAGAAACGTAAAATAACTAATTTTAGGGTGTTGACAATTCAATGACTATAATTTATCAATCAATTATATTAGTTACATATGTATGAATTAAAAATGAAAAATTGAGGATTTATTTTTTGTATACACTAAAAGTATATTTTTTGTAGCTACAAACTCGTACATGATAAGGTAATACTTAATTTGAGGTACTAGAAACTGACTTTTGTTGAATACTTATTTCATATCTTAAGCTTTCGTCCGCGTAACACACTTAGGACAATTACACTTTTATTTCTCAAACTACTATTTTTTCCAAAAGAGAAAAATATGATGTGTAAAACTAGTTCATATTTTGCAGTGAATTATTGTACATACGTTCAAAAAAATTAACGTCGGTCTAAGTTCTATTTGGTATTAAACACTATCAACTGCCTAACAAACTTTTTTCCATTCAATCAATAAATTATCGCGTTAATATTTATTTATTTTCTTGCGCTTGGCGACTGAACTGAACTCTGCGATTTCTTAGCGCAGCGGTAAGGCATTAAATCTTGTGCGGCAATAAATTTGATTTACAAAGCCCCATAAAGGCTGAGCATATTGCCTGAAAATTAAACCAATAAATTTTCATTGGGACATTAATTTACGATTTTTGCAAAACTAAAACGGCCCTGACGGTGGTTGTGTTTGCTGAACAAAATTTACTGCCTACCGCTGTTCGCTGCAAACAGCAATCGCACTGCAATAATTGCTGCAATGACTGCACAGGGCCCATTTCAAAGTTGGATTAAAGGGGTTGATGGTGATTAAACAGATTAAACGAGTTAAAATATTCACCGGGACAACACAATTCTTTCAAAATAATTTCAAAAAGGAAAAAACAAAAACGAAAAACTCATAGCAAAACAAAGAATATACAAACATATGAATGATTGTGGTGTATTTACACTTACATGCAATATAGTACCAAGTGAATACGTAGTGCTTATGAGCTGATGGTTAAACGTAATCATTAATTATTAATTATTAATTATTAAATAATCAACTAGCTTCTGAGAAAACATCGTATTATTATAGAGTTATTGACAAAACTCTTTTTAATCTTTTCAGTTCATTGCATATCCCTTCCTTGAGTGCGCGTGTGCGTTTACAAAAAAATTCAAAATTAGTCTTTGGTTAGGATTTAGGCTTAGACTTCAGGTTTAGGCCTAGTTAGAGGGTTACTATTAGGCTTTGTTTTTACTTAGGTTTAGGCTTAGGCTCAGGTTTGAAGTTTGGAATTCCCATGTGCAGAGCCTTCCAGAAAGCCAACGTATGTAATCAGTTGAATAGTTTTCAGCAATTTATCGTATATTTTTATTGAATTAATGCTATGAAATAATATAGGGTAATATAATATTAATAAATATAATAGGTAATAAATATAATAGGGATTGAAGATAAATATAAAAACTTATTAAAGAGTAAAGTGAAGTGATAACATATGTTTGAAACACAACATAATCATTCAGCAAAAACCATCAAATACAATCATAAAGTGTCATAAAAAACAATGTTTGTTTTTTTTATTTCAAGTTTGTTTTTATATTTTAGACAAAAAACGACAGCGGACGGCGTATGCTCGACCTCAATTGTTGGAATTGGAAAAAGAATTTCACTTCAACAGATATCTGACCAGAAAAAGAAGAATTGAAATTGCCACCACACTAAAGCTTACTGAAAGACAAGTAAGACATTTTAAACAGTCATGGATAAAAGTGTCTCCCTGGAAAAGTTGTCCCCCCAGATACTGTTATCCGGATACTTAATGTCCCCACAAAAATATCAAGACATAAGTGTCCCCAAAGGTAGAGATAAAATCAGAAGTACATATAATACTGGTTTTATGTAAAAACATGAAAAAAGGTTATTCTTAGATATTTTGGCAGTTTCAACGAAATAACTTGAAAATTTTTTGAGATATGACTCAATTTCTTGAAAAAGTTTGAATTTGATTTTGCCGAAATTTAGTGAAAATATCTACAAATAACCTTTTCTGACGTCATTTTTGTCGGGGGCTGGGACACTCTTCATGAGGACAGTTGCGTAAGGGGAGGACAAATTTTAGAGGGACACTTTTATCCGTAACAGGTCTACAATTGTTCACTGATCAAAAATTCACTCGTCAGAAACTGACTTTGAAAACGTTTAACGGTCCGAAACTCAAAATTAAAACCGTTTATGGGTCAGGCACTTCGAATCAAAACGTTTACAGGTCAAAAATTTTTCTACGACCGCTACGAAAAAAAGGGCGAATGAAAAATTTTCTGACCGGTAAACGTTTTGACTTTTGCAGTGGGAATTTCAAAGTCACTTTCTGACCACACTGTTTTATCAAAGAATTTAGTTTGTTAATTAAAATTAAGTTCTGATTTTTGTTCCTTCTAGAGAAGGAACTATTGTTTTGAAATCAACGCTGCATAGTGTAAAAGTAGCAGCCACGTCCAGCGCATATGATTAACAGGTAAAATCAGTATGGGAACCGGCTGCTCTTTTTTCTGAAGACAGGCTTTCTGTTTAATATTTTTTATGAAATAATGGTCAACAATACTTTTGCCTAGGAATTGAGTTGTCATTTTACAAAATTTTTGTGTTTTGAAAAACTTTCGTTCGGTAATTTTTCAGACTCGATACACACACTTATCATGTGATCGTCTAGTCCGCTGTTTGTTTTGTACTTTCCTTCTACATATTCATAACAAATGTACCACGACGGTTCGGCCCTCATTTGTTGAATTTTTGCAAAAAATTTACACCGCTTTTGTCAGCAAAAGCTGTTTTGCCTTTCTTGTCGAGGAAAAGCGATTGCGTGATTGAAATCACAAGCAGTTGCGGCAATTATGGCATGTGTTTTCGACAAAATTGTTGAATTTATAGTTTGTGTGAGATCAACACCTAAGCATATAACTAAATAAATCAACTGTACACAAATATTAGGGCGAAGTTGAATTCTCCGAAGTAAAATAAGCAGAATTTTCACTCAGCGAAGCAATTTTGGGGCCTGTTTGTTTATTCAGCTTCGAAACCAGTATTCTGAGGTTGATTAAGTAAAAAGTCAGATTGACGACATGTCAAAAAATCGCGATTGTCATAAAAAAGTTCAAATCTCGCTGAGACTTGAAATTTTTAAAATTTTGTGTAGTATAATATTTCTGTAGGTTCAGATTTCTAAATTTCAGCATGTCACCGTAGTGTAGCGGTTATCACGTGCGCCTCACACGCGCAAGTTCCCCGGTTCGATCGCGGGCGGTGACAAACTGATATCACAATGTACATTTAAAACGAGAGCTACATACTACCTGAATTTTTTCTTCCGTCTGCTTGCTTCATGCTTTTTGTCTATTTATTATTAAAATTTAAAAGTGGCTGTAAACTGCTATCATTTTGAAACTTCTCCTTGAATGGCAATTTTGTTCTCTGCAGCACACGAAGTTCGATTTATGGGGCTTAAAAACCAAAAAGTGTCAGAAAACACAGAAAAGTTAAAGTAAAAGTTGTCACCGCCCGGGATCGAACCGGGGACCTTGCGCGTGTGAGGCGCACGTGATAACCGCTACACTACGGTGACATGCTTTGTCTTTTTTTCTTAACGTTATCTAATTCACTGTAGCTATGACTGTGGTCCAGGAATCCACTTTTTATAATGTTTGCACTGCGAAAAGCCAAAAAGCAGTGCAAAAATCACTCCGCTGAATCCTGGTTGAACCTTATTGGTTCTCAATTTCGAAAATGTCATATACATTTTTATTTTGTTTTTTTGTAAGCGTATTAGTAAGCTTTTCGTAACTAACATAGGCAATCAAAGTTTCAAAACACTGTAAAAACGAGACTTAAAAATTTCACAGTCACAGACTATTCTTTCTTCCCTGGTTTTTGTTTGCCTTCACTTCCTGTTGGCAATTTCACATTTTCAAACTGTTGCCAATTTGTTGAAAAAAAACACAAAATCATCCTCGATTACTATAAAGAAGATGAATTGTTCTAAAAACTTCCTTTATAATTTTCTCAATCATGATACAATTTTTAACTCAATATTGCAAACTTGAGTTTGCGTGGACTTGAAAAAGGTCATACCTTAAGCGTACGGTATATAGACACAGTCAAGATAAAGTTACATACATAAAAAGTGACTGCTTTATTTACATATATTAAAAATTAAATTTAATTAAACCAAGACTGCCTAACAGCGATTATCTGTGCCTGTATTATGATTGTATTATGTATTCCTTCTTTTCT
>JASANF010005933.1:0-15133 GCA_030248245.1 Trissonchulus sp. WLG1_4
CATAAACTAAACTCTGGATTTGGATCAAATGGTTTTGATCAAAAATTTGGCCGCCCCGACCGGCCGAGTTTAATTGGGGCGAGCCAAAGCTGAAAGTGTGGTGCTCTTTGAATGAAAAAATGAAAACATAAATATGTGGCACAATGAATAAGACTACGACGCCAACGCATTGGAGGCAATTCAAGTACAACCATTCTTATCAGAGCTAATCGACTTTGCCAATGATGTTCAAACTGACTCCGAAATAAGTAATGACATATTTCTCGGAGTCGGATGGGCATTGAAGCAAGGTCGTGAATGCATCGATCCAAGGTTGGATCCAAGATCGAATCTAATAAACATGATGTAATTGTACAATATGTGGACTATTTTGACAGTGAATATCATATCAATAGGTATGGTATATGTAACAGTGCATTACATGATACTAGGCACAGTTGCGATAAATGGAAATCTAGGTAGCACATTTCAAGCTTGAAAATAGTTCAATACCCCTACTTCGATTTGTCAGATTTTTTACACACAGACAACCGATATGTATGTCTATTTTGGTATA
Source organism: Trissonchulus sp. WLG1_4 (assembly GCA_030248245.1). NCBI lineage: Eukaryota > Metazoa > Nematoda > Enoplea > Enoplida > Ironidae > Trissonchulus > Trissonchulus sp. WLG1_4. Next base: position 557 of record JASANF010005933.1, read on the forward strand.
ATAAATAAAACTTTGACAGCTAAGTATTGTCAAATTTACGAGGCAAAAACAAAAAAAAAGTAGCTTTAGAACTTTGAAAATAATTCAAATTCTGCGCTATATTGGATCCAAAAATTTTGTAATCAGAATCTAGCAAACATGATGAAATTGTACATTATGTGGACTTTTTTGACTGTGAATATCATATCAATAGGTATGGTATATGTAACAATGCATTACATGATACTAATCACAGTTGCGATAAATGGAAATCTAGGTAGCACATTTCAAGCTTGGAAATAGTTCAAAACCCCTACTTCGATTTGGTTGATTTTTTGCATACGAATAACCGACATATGTGTCTATTTTTGTATAATAAATAAAACTTTGACTGCTAAGCATTCTGCGAGTTATTAATCAAAAACTTGAAAAATGCTCACTCGTAAACGTTAAATTGGCACAGTCAAAGTTTATTTTCTCAAAAACGAAACAAGGTAAATTAAATTTAAAAGTTCCCTAACATTTTGTAATGTATAGTAAGTATTTTACTAAAATATGACATTTGGTTCGTGTAGCACTGGCCAGATATAAACGGAAAAGCAAGTTTGATCAAAACTTGGAAAAAATGACTAAGCACGCACCATTTGGGAGAACATATCTGGCCTCAGAAAAATGGGAGAAAGCTAAAATTTTGCACATTTAATACACTCATATAGGGCTACCATATATGTAAATTTGAAGCAAATCGAAGATGGTCGAAAAAATTACGTCCCTGCCTGGGTCGATTCTTACAGACAGTCAGTCTTAAGATTTTCTTTATTTTGTGTCGATCCCACATTTTTTATCATCTTATGTGTAAATCAACACACATATGTTTTATTTATAGTTTACGTTTAATTTAAGTTAAAGTTAAAATGAATACGTGATGATTTCACCTAAATTTTTATTTCCTTTAATTTAAGACTAATCCTTCAAGACTAAAAAACTGAAACGAAATTGGGATCAAAATTTAGGAAAAGAGAAGGGTGTCATGCATGACGATGTACATAACTCTAGTTACATCAATTAGTGTAACACGTACAATTTAATTGTACCTCTGCGTAGAGTCTCTCGGTCTCGCTAGCTAATATTCGTTTCGATACGGAAGATATCGCCAGTCAAATCTTGTCTCTCAGGTGCGTAGTCTGCGTCTGTATAGTCTTTCTGACTAAACTTAAGGCCTATTCACACGAGGGCGCATTTTGCTCCATGGCGTACGCCATGGCGCATTGCATGGCGTAAGCCATGGCGCACACGCACACTTGTCTACTGCAATGTGTGAAATAATGCAGCAGGCAGTGTGAAAATAGAATGCGCCCGCTCATGCGCCCGCTCATGCGCTCGCTCATGCGCCCTCTCATGCGCTCGCTCATGCGCCCTCTCATGCGCCCGCTCATGCGCCCTCTCATGCGCTCGCTCATGCGCCCTCTCATGCGCCCGCTCATGCGCCCTCTCATGCGCCCGCTCATGCGCCCTCGTGTGAATAGCCCTTTAGTGTTTACTTTTTGCATGCCTTGCCCTTGTGTGTTTCGACGTCAATAAAGCACCTGTATAACTTATAATTTCCTAATGTCACGCGTAGGCTAAATCACCGTTTATTAACCCTGAATCAAATGGGTTAAAACCCATGTAGTAACATACATAACAAACAGATAAATCAATGCAACCATAGACCAAACTAGATACATTCAGATTAGAGTACTTTTGAGATTGCTGTGATTTTACCAAGTTTCTATGCTGGGTTATTAAAAATCTAGTTTTAAAGCTACTTGCTAAATTGACAGTCTATAAGAACAAATAACTAGGTTTAACTTAATGCGGATGATTATTTATAACAGTACTAAGCAGGAAACCTCAGTACCCCTACTTTGTCATAGCAAATAATAAATACACAGTGCAGAAGACGGTTGATGAAAACCAAAAAAAAAAACAGTACAGAGTAAGGATATACAAAATGTCCATAATTGGACGGCAGAACAAGACGGTTAATGACGGTTAATACGAATTCGATTCCGACTTATAAAAGGCTCCAACATGTGCCATTGAGCTTTTAAGATTAGTGAAATTCGGATTCTTCAAATTTGCATTTGAAAGCAATAGTGCCAGATAACAAGCAGATTGGAGTGCGATTAACTGTTACGCTACTATAGGATTAAATCTCAATTTTCCTGTGTAATACTAAATTTCTGAAAGCAGATTAATTGGCATAGATTAACGCTTCTCTATATACTGGTGTTTCTGTTTCAAAGGCGTACTAAGTCTATTTTCCATAGATTAATATTTACATTTCAATGGCGTACTCATTCTGCTTCATAGGCGTTACAAACTGTGCCCCCACTTTAGATTTCGACGCCCTCGTCGAGGTTTTAGTGCCCTCTCAACGTACAACGTGTGACACAATAATAATTAGAACATTGACAATGCAGCCATCACATATATGTATAGCAAATTGACACATACAGTTCCTATAACAAAAATTCGCATGTGATACAAAATGAAGCAATTATTTTTCAATCAAATTGTGTTATAGATAGTTTAGTTTAAGTCGCAAGCTTCTAGAATAGTGTTTAAAAGAACGAGTCCGCCCTTTGAATTTAGATGCAAATCAAAATATTTTTTACCATTTTTCACGTAAGTTTTGAAAAGAGAGCGGTCATTAAACTTTTTGTGCAGTGGCAGTAGAGAAACAGCTACGGAACCTTGTAAATTAGCAATAATATCGGACATTCCAGTATTGACAGTCAACACAGCATTTTGCATTTTGCTACGTTTATATAAACCAGATATATGTGCATCATTAAAGCGTGGCAAAATCTCTGCAATCAAAATAGTACCAGACGGTAGCTGTGATACTAAACCTTGCAGGCCTTGCCTAAATTGACCCAGGATATATGCCAGCTTACGTGGTTGTAACCCACCGCTAGGGCTCAGTTCTCCAGACCTAGGAGCCATGTTGTTGGTCCCACCGATAACAATGCAAAACTTGTAAAACTTATGCCAGCAGGCTTGTGCAAGTTTCAATAGCATTTGTAGTTTGGCCCCGGGAATATAAACAACCCTGAGGTTTGGATGAGACGGGATTGCCTTCCCCAGTGAATCTGAAATCACCAAAATTTTGGGACATTCCTTAGCTCCAGTCCAGTACCCTCGAATCGTCATGAGAGAGCTGCCCATGAAATTTTGCCCTGGAAAGTACCGACCCTTCCAGTTCATTAACTCAGTTTTAGTCAGACCTACACCCCAAAATCTATCTCTGGTGGCCTCCAGCAAATCTTTCAGACCAGTAGACATTAAGAATTCAAAACAGTGACTACTACCATCAAATTTTCTGCACAATAACCCCTCCAACACACAAAGCCGCACCATTTGGGTTTGTCGTGCGAAACCGTTTTGCCCACCGCTTTACATTGGAATGGGTTTGTTTCTTCCAACAAACGCAATTTTGCTTCGTCATCTTCAAAAATGTGCGCTTTTGTGTATTGGTATGCTTGTTCAATTGAAGAAAACACTATATTAAATAGAAGAAACTGCACTGCATACATATTCGACAGCATATCATTAGGACCTTGAAAAGCTTCAAAACTTTCAACCGAATACTGATTAGTAGTTCGATACATTTCGTATATTAGATCAGAACCTCACTAAACCGTTTCAATCAAAAAATGCTTAATTTTGACAATTTCTACATAAATTTTGACTTGAAATAATTTTTGTCAACAAAAACAAAAAAATACATAATTATATCAAATAACGGTACAAACACAGATATAGAATCAGATTTTAGACAGTTGCAATGGCTAGTAACGAACGCTGAGTCCAGGTGAATCCAACGATTTTATTAGCATCTCATCGTTCTTCAAGCACCAGAGCAACTTCCGCGATAATCTAATTTTAAACAAAAATGCTGTTATTTGTCAGTTATTGTTTTTGAACAAAAAAATGCCTAAAACTCGACACTATTTTCTGCTTGTGAACTATCATCACTTTCGTCAGCAGAACTATTACTTAATTGGTTTGAATCAGCCAAGTTAACATCTGAAGTGACTAAATCTGGTATATGCTGGTCTCCAAATGGTTTTACTTTATTCTTGTGAGTTACAAACTCTGTAGCATCTGGGTCATCTAGCGGACGTATCGTCACATTAGGGTCCTTAATTTTGGTGACACGAAATACCATGGCCCATTTAGCCCCTAACTTAGTCTTATTATGAGGTGGTTTTTTGTACCTCACTTTGTCGCCTACTTTCAGATTTTGTGGTCTCGCTGTCCTATCGTAGTAATGTTTGTACTTTTCTTGTGCAACTTGAATACGTCTTTTGGCATTTTGCCAAGCTTCGTTTAACGTACTTGTTAACGTGATCAAATAATTATCAGTCGATTTGTACCTAGCTGCTCCTGGATCGTAGTCACTACTAGGTAACCGGGGGTCTCTACCGTAAAGCATGTAAAAAGGGGATTCACCAGTTTACTCATGAATAGATGATCGATAAGCAAATAAAACAGGATTTAAATATTGTTCCCATTCATTTTCGTAGTCAATAAGTTTTCCCAGCATATCAATTATGGTTCTGTTAAACCGTTCAACCGTACCATTGCATGCTGGATTGTATGCAGTTGTGTACGTCTTGTGTGTTCGATAATACACAACTCCTGGACAATTTCGGACACAAAACAAGGTCCTCGGTCTGATAAAATCTGCTTTGGAGCCCCATGCCGACAAATAATTTCATTAAAAAGCACATTAGCAATAGTTACGGCAGTTTGATCGGGAGTTGCGAAAGCTTCAACCCATTTAGTTAAATAGTCCACAAATACTACTATGTATCGATTCCCGTTACCCGTTCCAGCCAGCGGTCCCAAAAAATCTAAACCAACCCTATGGAAAGGTCCTTCAGCTGTCACTGGATGTAACGGTTCCTTATAAGTTGGATTTGGAAGCCGCTTGTCACCACATTCCTTGCACGTTTCGCACCTAACCCTAGCATCTGAATACATACCTGGCCAGAAAAATTTTTCTTGTAGACGTCTATAGGTGCGCTTGAATGCTAAATGACCACTCAGAGAGCTATTGTGTACTTCTTTGAGTACAGCTTCCCTGTATTGCCTAGGAACAGCTAACTGGTGCCAAATGTCCTGGGCCCTTCGTCCATGAGGTTGCACTCGATATAAAATGTTATTTTCGACGATATAGTTGGGTGCTTCTAATGCAACTTTACGAGCTAAAAGAACGTTGTCAGGCAATACTTCTTGTGTAATATATTGGTAAATTGGCTGAAAATTTAGATCTTTCGCTTGTTGTTGCTTGTAGGTGTCATCTACAGTCAGAGCCACCAATCCCACTGGATTACGTGATAACGCGTCCGCATTATGGTGTGTTTTTCCACTACGGTGTTGTACTTTATGGTGAACGGCTTTCCCGAATCATGTTCTGTTGTTTCATCCGCTTGACGTAGTCTTCGACTACAGCCCGTTTACATAACGGCAATCTATATGGCGCCTGGCGTAATGGACGAGCTTCGCCGGTATCTATTGAATGCTTCAATATATGAGTATGACCTAAGTCGTCATCAGTTTTGGCAAATACGTCTATGTTTTTAGTTAACAAGTCTAGCAGTTGTGACTTTTCGTTAGGACCAATATCGCATCCTGACAAAGCTTTATCGATGATGTCTTGATGAACTAAATCCAAGGTCTTCGGCTTGGCATCTGACGTGGAAGGCTCATTGAGCTTTGTTTTAGGACAACTATTAATTTGAAGAGCGCAAGACATTCCTCTTTGTTCAGGATTTAAAAATCGAACTGGAATATTTTTGTCAATTGTGCGAACTAAACTCCTTGCTAGCATAATGCCACGCTTTGAAGCAAATGATTTTGCTGGCTCAAAAAGAAAGTCAGCATCGCCATTATTGACGGAAATTTCTGTCGAGGTACACATATAGACAACTTCACTACGTTTAGGTACTACAAAATCTTTATCACAGCAAAGATTGTAAGGGTCAAGACTTGTAGTAATTTCTGTTGCATGACGGCCAAGACGTACAGTGTTTGAAACAAAATCTATGTGCAACATTCCAAATTTAGACAGCAAATCAGCGCCTAAAATGCAGGAAAATGGAGCCTCTTTGATGATATAGCATGGATGAGTTTTACGAGCATTACCAAATTCAAAAGTTAAGTTGACTAGCCCTTGCAAATTCAAAGAATGCCCTGTCATGGAATTAATCGACGGTTTAGTTTCACTCGTTAATTTTAGATAACGTAGATCTGAAAAGTACCTTCTAAATGTGTCTTCTCGCAACAAAGTTATAGCCGCACCCGTGTCAATTAATGTTGGAATTTGTAAACCTTGTATTACTGCCATTATTGTAACTATTGGGAAAGTTTCCAACCCAACTGCATGCCCGTTTACTTTAGATTGTTGAGTCAACCTACGTAATGAGCAATTTACAGCTATCAAAGGCAGAAATATACAAATTAAATTAATTTGATTGAAAGCTAAGGCTAGGGCGACAATTATTGAACTGTGTAGCAGGGGGTAGAAATGGCGAGGTGCTGCATTATGCGATCTAGATCGCCTTCTCGACTCTGTTGATAAACGGGGTTCCAGCCGAATGTACTCGTTGCTCGACGACTTGTCGTCTGTTTCCTCTCTGTTGGCAATTGCGAGAGACGGAATTGGTGCTGATGGTCGACGAAATCGGGCTCTTCCTTCCCTGAGCCTCTTGTGTCGAAATTTTTGGTAACAAAAGCAACAAAATAGGACTACTATGATTAAAATAACCAGGCTAACCAAAAAATAAAGAACGCCTAAATGAAGTGTTCCTGGAACATGCAAGCCTAAATAATCCAGTTCTCGGTGAATGACTTCTCGGGTAGCCTTTTCTGCAAGCTGTATATGTTTTTGAGCAACTTTTAAATCGATCCAGTCCACAGGTGCCACGTTGTTCAAATACGGAGTCTGTATCGGTTCTACCAAACCTAACTTTATATTGGCTGCTTGCGTTTCCTTCAGTGTGTTCGTAACTATTTGATCGCCTACAGTAATGACCGTATAATCATTATGCTTTAACCAGAGTACACCATGATCTGGCATTCGCAGCCTTACGCCATGGTCATGTCGAGCCAACTGCTTACTGTTGGAAACAAATACACTAGTTTCATTGGTACGGATTAGTACACCGCTACTCAGACTTGAAACAGTTGTATCATTTGTAGATTCTTTTATCTGAATGTGAGGGCAAATTGGAGGCGTTGAGTTCGTTTTTGCGTTAGCCAAGCCATTCAAACAACGGTTCATAGATTGTGTAAGTGTTACAAGTGCCGATGAAGGGCACAGCCAGAGTGCAGGCCACTGTTGACATTGATCTGGCAAAATACGCTCATATGAAACTTGGCTATTTATGGATTCCGTTGGACTTATGATGCCTGGAAGCATGATTTGATATAATTTTGTTTTATTATTAGCCAACCAGCCTGCATTATGGACAATAAAAAATGGATGGATGCCCAAAAGGCGAATTATAGGTACTTCTAAAAGGAATGCATACGTCAGACTGCGCAGATTTACTTGAATCGGGTAAACGTTGGCCGCCTGATAAATCAATGATGGTTCTTTTATCAATAAGGTGTCCGTGAATTCCGCAGAATGACTCAATAGTCTCTTTACATAGGATACCGTCATCCACCGCGGACTTAGCCTCCCAGTAGTTGCTGATAGGACGACTGCGTCAATCAAGTCCAATAAGGCAGCCTTAACCGCATGTAATGTAAGAGCTCCTTCGGCTTGTGAGGCTGAACGACTTGCTTGGCACTCAATCATCTCAAGTGACGAGTGTAGATCAGCAATTGAGTGGTGAACGAATGAATACAACTTTTTATTCGATACTTCTATTTCTTGTAGGGCCTGGGATAGTTGACTTCATTTCGCGGACAGAAGTTTCAATCATGTCCTTAATTCGTGCTTCAAGCTGTTGAATTTCTGACCTAGTGACGCTATTATTACTGCTGTGTGTGTTGTTGTTGTTAGCGGTTGCAGCTATGAGTCGTGGCTGCGCAGCCGAAGCATGCCGAGGGGGAGTTCCCCCATGGTGAGATCGTTCAAACCTAGGGTTATTGTATGACTGGTCTTTGTTAGACCTACCCCAGGGACGCCGACCACTTTGCCTGTCTAGCCACGGGGCATTATTGTATAACAGGTGATCACGAGCCTCTTGTGCCCGTGCCCTATTGACTGCCTCATCAAAGCTAGAAGGTTCCTGCGGGCAAGTTACATATTGAAATAAACGAGGGTGCAGTCCTCGCAAAAAGAGCTTTCTTTTTAAAATTTCCTGAGAATTCGAATCCAGTGAGTGAAAGCCCTCAGCAACTAATTTTTGTATGTCAAAAGCATAGTCGCTAACAGGTTCAGATTGAGACTGTTGCCTGTTTAGCAGCAAATCAATTGCTACATCAGCAGCAAAATGCGTAGAAAATCGCTCGCGCATCGCTTGCACAAGGCTTGCGTAATCTGCCCTGACTTCCTGTGGTAGCCCATTGTATACAACTTCAGCAGAACTACGTAAATAAGCGGGTAAAATGTCCGCTTTACGTTCATTGGACATGACCCTTTTGGCAGCTACATAACGTTCATATACTCTCAGCCATCTGTCAAAACTTTCACCTGGTCTCCCGTGAAACGGTCCAGGTGCAAGACCGAAACCAGAGTTCACAAAAGTTTGAGTTGCAGACGAGTCGGTCATTGTTTACGTACAGTAGTCAATAATCAACGTAAGGTGATGCTTCTTATATGTTTGTTAAAATTCAAAGTGAGTCGGTCGCGTACCTAGCTGTAATACATGTCGTACGACACAATTTTACAACTCATTACTCGTGCAGACGAACTTGTTTATAAAAAAAAGCAACACTAAATCAGCTGGGTACAAATAATAGTGGTTTACAGATCACTACTTCGTCAGCAAGTCTTGTTTTGGAAATTAGAGAACGAAATATTAAACTGTAGCTTAGTATGACCATGAAGAAAGATTCAAATTCATCGAGCAAAGATAAATACTTGAAAAAATTGTATACTATTCCAAGGTGAAAATGCAAATGCTCACCAGCTCACTTTTCTCACTTTCTAAAGTATGAAACTTGTAATTATTACTGCCTACAAAAGTTATTAAGTCAAGCGACCTTACATGAACTGACTGATTACCACACAAAATATGCTGTTGTCGAATGTATGGCAAGGCAATGGGATCTGAAGCAGCAGTAGCGTGTAGTCGGGGCAAAAATTAAAAGCCCCTAGGTATTCTTCAGAAATAGCGGCTGTCAATTGTTCAATGTTCAAGTTATGCAAAAACCGAATACAAAAGTAGTTGTCAAAAGACTAGGCAATAGGCAGACGAACAGCAAATAACTCCGGCTTCTTCTGACCCAAACGTCACTGGTTCCACATCCGAATCCTACCCACTGCGCCAAGTTGTCACGCGTAGGCCAAATCACCGTTTATTAACCCTGAATGAAATGGGTTAAAACCCATGTAGTAACATACATAACAAACACAAAAAACAGCTTTTTGTAGGCCGGGCGATAAAAACCAAAGGGGGGGTTGTAGACAATTTCTTCAGGTCGACCAAAAGAGGGGTCGCGACCCCCGCGACCCTCCCCCGACTACGCCCTGGCAGTTCAGGACCTACCAAGGGAGGGGGGTACCCAAAGTTGCTACTTGGCAACTGCAAATGGCGAAAATTCTAAATATTCATCATTTTCTATCGTAGCTACAGAAGACGCGCAAAAGGGAACGAACTGTTACAGGAAAACCTAATCGATTCGGAACTAGCCGAACAGAAAACGAGCCGAATCGGGGAATCAGCTGAATTATTTTGAAAATTATCTGAAATTCCTCTGAAAGTCTGTAAAATGCTGCAAATGTGTAACTGAAAAAATTTTGCAGAAAATTCAGATTCCTGTGAAGGGCCAGATTTAATGCGGACAGCAAATTTATAAAAAATGTCGTTTTTGCAATGATATAAACGTAACACAAAACAGTATATTAGGTAAACAAATTCTTCCATGAACATGAAGTAATTCCAATAAAAAAAATGGGTAGGGCGGCCGCCCTCCCCCCGGGATATACCAGTATGAGAGAGCGGTTTATTAACGGAAAAACACAAAAACCTTATATAACGCTCTAGCCTTTTGGATTCTGGGAAGAGTTTTTAAACTTTCGAAAGTTAGTTGTTGAAATTTCACGTCTGTCTCAGCTCTCGGCCTGGCTCGGCAAAATTGCCGAGCCAAAGGCAATTAGCCGAGCCGAGCCGCCCGGCTCGGCAGCCGAGCCGAGCCGAGCCGAGCCAGCGGTCTATCCCTAATATATATATATATATATATATATATATATATATATATATATATATATATATATATATATATATATATATATAATATCAAATTGAAGGGAACGACCGTATCTTAAGATTTCTGCCGGATCCTTATTCCTTATCTGAATTGGCTGGATCCGGTCGGATCCGTATTCTAGTCTGAGACACCTATTTTTTCTAAATTAAAAAATTTTCAATTTTTTTGTTTATCATTTATATATAACTTGAGATGTAATCTATAAGTTGCATGTATGACTTAAGTGATTAGTTTAGTTTTAGTGATTGAGAAAATCACAGAAAGCACGTTATGTTATGAAAAGTTGTAATAAAGCTCTGAATACCTCATAAATAGCACAGCCGAAGGCATACATGTGCACGGGGTTTCGGTCTGGGTGGGGGCTTGTCCCGGATTTTTAGAAAATTTAGGGGGGCTTGTCCCGACTTTCCGGGGGCGTGAACTGACAAAAACGTAATAAATGCATTTTTTTGCTTAAAAATGGGCAATTTTTGCAAAAAGTGGATTTTTTAGCGATTGTTTAGCTTTTTGGACAATTTTGAAGCATTTTACAGCGATCTGGGGCAATTTTTGAGTTTTCATCCACCTTTTTTGGCACCAAGCAGGAGGCTTGTCCTGATGGATGAAAACACAAATCCGAGGGGGGCTTTTCCCGCAGTCTCCAATCTGTGGAGGGGGGCTTGCTCCCCTACAGACCCCCATGACATCTGTGACAGAAGGATGTTGAGACTAGTTCCAAGGACTTAGCAGTAAAATGTTCAGTATAAAATGCGGTGAATTCTACTGAGTTGTCCGTTTTAGTACACTGTAAAGCAGGCAAAAAGACAAATTAAACAGTGGATTAAACAAACGGATGCTACACAAGGCATTATATACTGGTTTGATGAAATAGACTAATAATGACTAGCCGCAAAGGTGCAGGGGTCTCCTGGAGGCGACAGCCCCCAAGAAATTTGGGGAAAATTTTTTATTTAGGGCAGGGGCCAGTTTTGTCAGTTGGAGACGCAGCAGAAATGTTTTTAGCCGGGCAAGGAAAACCAAACAAGCGTGAGGCAATCCATGGGTTTTCACAATGAAAATTTTCTGCAGTGGATCCCGATCCGGATCCAGTATCAAATCAGCACTTGTCGACGTCAACTATATATTTGTCACAAGGGTCCTCCTTTGGTTTTTCGAAATCGTGAGCAGATCTCCACAGCTGTTCAATATGTATATATATCTACAAAATTTTAATTCCTAAGTGCAAGCTCCAACTCATTGCCTAAAAAATTACTGGCTTCTGGGGGCTGCCACCCCCAGACCCCAGGCTGTATGTAGTCAATTCATCGAATATCCAGTGAAATTTTAGTCCTTGCTTGATGGCGATGCTATATACTACAGTAAAAGTCGAACGAAAATTTGGCAAAATAAAAATCGTCTGAAAATAGCTGGCTTCTGGGCCGGTATATTCATAGGTGTAAGCCAGGCTTTTTATCTGGACTTGCTTACGCCAATCCATGCCAGGCTTGGAATCACGGCTGTTTGTATTCATGAAACCGTATCCTAGGGTTGTGTGTGAAACCTGTTTTTGCAAAAGCATTTATTTTTCTTTTTTTATTCTCGATATTTTTAAAATCTTGAGACTCGAGTCGCATTGCTGCTGTCGAGCTTTTTACTGAGACTAATCATTTTCTTTACCCGGCCCCGGCCATTGTTTTATTCCGGCCCTGGCCAACACGGTGACCTATGTATAATACCATAATATTCTATATACCGCTGTTCGTAACAGCACATACAAGCCCGTGCATGTGCACTTGTTATGAAATTAATTCCAGGTCCAATTAGAAAGTTGTCACGTACTTATTAGACTTTGAGTTGAGTTTAGCACAGCTTGGTGCTGCCGTCTGTACGTACGTATATAATATATGTATGCTATATACGTAGTAGCGAGCGAGTCAGTTCTGAACTGGGGCACATTGTTAATGCTCAACTGAAGCTCTGGGGTTTCTTTGTACTCCCCATACGCTAGTCAGTAGGAGCAAGCCGTTTGAGGGAATGGGAAAAGAAGGAATATTATTAGATATCTGTATATGCGTGTTAGAATATACGAGTATATATTATATAATATATGCACACGTATATACGTATGTAATGTATATACTCAGTCTCGTAGAATCTTCAGCATGAGCATATTTGTGCGCATATTCTGCGTATTGTATATAAGCAGAGACTTGTGTACGTAATACTGTATAGGCGCATATTATATGGCCGTGTCCTGCTGTCTCGCCTGCGAGCGGACGCGAAGGCTTCTGTTTGGGCCCGCCACCCAGCCACCCTTGCTAATGCGCCACACTTTGGGATGTGGCCGTCAGTTTTCGCATACCGTCACATGCTTTGCGTGCGTGTCTTTACATACGTATGCGGTATGCGGCTGTGGCAGTATGACTGACCTAGGATGTGTGTGTGTGTGCGTGCATGTTTGTGAAGTTTTGTATTATTATTTCGGTTGTTGTCACTGCTTACTGGCTGCTCTTGCTGTGCTGTGCGTTATGCTTGCTTGCTTGCTTGCTTAGATATTCTTTTGCTTTTCTGGCTGAAGCTACTGTCTCACCAAACTATATGGCCGCTGTTTTTTTCCTTTGTGCTGTGTTTGCGTATATGCATATAATGTTCTATATATGCATCATGATATTGTATATTTTACGTACATGTATATACATGCGTATGTGTGAGTGTGTGCGTGTTTGTGTACGTGTTTGTCTGAGTCGTGTGTGTATGGATGTATATATATATATATATATATATATATATATGATAATATATTTTATATATTGATACATTTTTAACTTCAGGCTAGTGTCTGTCGTGCTAATAACGTTTTTCTTTCTCTTTTCTCTTACTTTTACATGACGACCATGTTAGTATCTGTTCTGTGTTCTTGCAGGCTGATAGCCATGACTGAATGTCTGTATGGTGTTCACTTTCTGGTGAAGCAGTTGGGAATTTTTTTACTCAGCCGTTTCTATTGCCAGCCGTTCAAACTATTATTTTTTTCTTCCTTTCATTCTACGCTTTTTCTAGGTTCAGGCTGTTTCTGACTAACTGCTGCTGCTGCTGCTGTTTTTGTTCTTTATTATTCCTTCATTCGGATTAAATAGCAACAATTTCATAACAAGATGTTTTTTGGGTTGGCTTGTGAATGAGGTGTTCTGATACATTCGATCGCTAGTGTTTGGGGTAACGGACTGGACTTGACTCTGAAGTTTAGAAACTGCATTGAGGAGTCTCGTCCTGATAGGTCAATTCTGAGGGGGGCGGCTTGTTCCGGAGTCTTAAATTTGGAAGAGGACTTGTCCCCCCCATGTAAATCTGTGATTGGTACTCCTGCATATACCTGTTACTCTGTTAGTGAGTAAAACTCGGTAAAACATAATGGCGGAGTGGAGTTCTTAGTTTTAGTATATATTAAATTGACTAGACCAAAGAACATTCAACATTCAAGTTTTTCAATTAGTAACTGCAAGTTTCGAAGAGCAAACAGTTAGTAGATTGTATAAACTGATTGTGTAATGTCAACGTAAAAGCGCACGCGTATATACGTACACTTACGGGTCCTACCTTATAGTTTAAACTTTAAGCTGTCTGTCTTATCTGTTTTCTGGGAGCTTTTTTTCTAGACTATTCCTACTCACTGGGCTCGCTTACCGTTTGCTGTTACACACACTTAACAATTTAACATACATATGTGTATACGGCCATACTTTATAAGCTTGAGCCCTGTTTACACAGGCAATTTAGCTACTTTATGGGTGGGTAGTATGAAAGTTGAACTTTTCACTGGGTACGGTCTACTTGTGCGTTGCGTATATATGTGTGTGTGTTCAGTCTCTATATTGTAGAAACTCTGGTGTTTAGTGTTTACCTTTTTTTAAAATTATCAGTTGTAAAGTATGTGTTTACAATATGATAGGCTTTTCAAAGTCTAGGGCAGCACTGCGACCTTAGTAATGGTATATATAGACATATGATTCGCATACGCTAGTGTTGCATTATTGTACTGTACTTTCTGTCAGAGTTTTATATTACGCTATTCTGATATTGTAAAATTCTTGATAGTATGTTTGCTACAAAACTTGTCTCGATTTAAAATTTATTAGCGTTTTTCTACTATGTTTACTGGCTGGTTTTAGTGTTGAGATATAT
>JASANF010005934.1:0-10389 GCA_030248245.1 Trissonchulus sp. WLG1_4
CTTCAGTCAAATCGTTCATCCTCCAGTTGTTCGTCCAAGGCCCCTCGGAACGCAGCTTTTTTGTAGCAGAAAAATCTTCGAGCTTTTGGTGTTTCGAGCGGGCGGGTTAGCGTAACATCACAGATGATTGGCTGGTGGTCTGAGATGTGCAGATCTAGCGTGTACCAGTCAAATTTACCATCCCATCGTGCCTGCAGTAGCGTTAGATCTGGCGCTGACCCTCGCCCTGTGTGGGGGTTATATCTGGTTGGTTCCCCTGTGTTAGTTGGAATCATGCTTTGGGCCACCATCCAGTCCTCCAGCCAGCTTGGTCTGGCGGCTGGGTGTGGTCCCATGCCTCCGCATGGACATTGACATCTCCACAAATAATGGATCTTTGGCCGCTCGGTAGGTACTCGGGGTCAAAAGACTGAGTTCGCTGGTCGGTTCCGTCATTAGTGATGGGTGGTATGTATATATTGGTAATCGATAGGGGCCCAGACTTAGTTTGGAGATGAACTGTTAGCCCGTCTGTGGTGGTATCAGCTGGTGCTAGGGGTCTGTTTTCTTCCCGTATATATCCAAGTCCGTGCCTGATACATGTGACAACACCACCACCAATTGTCTGCTGCTGTTGCCTTCCAGTTCTTCTGTATTCGTGAATTTCATGGTATTCAGCCAAACCGATTCTTTCTCCGGGTTTGAGCCACGTTTCTTGCAGGGTTATGACGTCCACTTGCAGGTCTTCCGCCATTTTGGCAACCACGGCTTTTTTCTTGCTAATGGCACCAACATTCCACTGGAGCACTCGTAGTTGGTTAGCCTCTTTTTTCCTGACCGGATGGTTATTGCTCTTCTGCCATTTGTTAGCCCTGGCAAAGTTGCCCGTTGGCTGGGTAGGGTGTTGAGTAGCGGGGCTTTGGTTAGGATTAGCAGACGTGCTTTGGCTTTGAGGGAGGCTTGTCACGTTAGTAGAAAGGCACATATTACAGATAAAACAGTTAGCTTCTTGGGGGGACAACCGCCTTATTTGTGCCGCAGACATACCGGCACAGTTCCCACTATGAACCCAGAGTTTGCATTTGGTGCAGTGGATAGCATATCCCGTGTAGCCTACACCCAGTTGGCACACTGAGCATGGCCATTTGGGTGGAGGTTTTGGACCGGGGTTACGTTCAATATCGCCGGCACATAGTATTATGAGGGCCCAGAATACCGGCACACCGGGTCCCCCACACAAAAACCCGCTTGGGCGCGAGTCTTGAGCCAGCACTGAGAGACTGTCCTTGGTTTGCAGTTTGCGGGATAGCCGCAAGGGGTGAAGCCCATTTGGTTGATGGGGGGGGAACCCTCCGCATCGTAAGCCGCTCCACTGCGGCAAAGCGGGCTTCTCCGGAACGGAACAAATGGTTGGTTTGTTGTTGTTTGTCAAAAAATAAACATTTGGGATTCCCCATTTTTATGTTTTATTTGTACATATATATTTTGTCTTCTTGAATATTTTTGAGTGCGTTATGACGTTATAGAGGTGCCTGTCCCTGGTTTACCAGTGCTGTCATCATATCGTTTGTGCGGAA
Organism: Trissonchulus sp. WLG1_4; assembly: GCA_030248245.1. Classification (NCBI taxonomy): domain Eukaryota; kingdom Metazoa; phylum Nematoda; class Enoplea; order Enoplida; family Ironidae; genus Trissonchulus; species Trissonchulus sp. WLG1_4. The sequence goes on from JASANF010005934.1 coordinate 1,557, forward strand.
AAAACCCTATTGCGGGAAAAATTCTCATTTTGTTTGACGACAATTCTTAACTAAATTCACCTATTGTTGCTACAAAAGCTGGCTAATCAGGTGTAAAAACATGCGTAGGCTTCAGTCAAATCGTTTATTTGACGCAAACATTTGACGTTGTTTTTTCCGTTTTGGCTCACTGCATATTTTTAGGCAAAGGGGGGTTGGGAGATTGGGCGCCAGGGGGTCGGGCAGCCGCTCCATAGATGGAGGGGCAGCGACCAACGGGGGGCGCACCAACTTAACGATAATTAGGCGAAAAAATTTCGGGTTGCGGGGGGGGCGACCAAAATGGGGTGGCTCCGCACCAAATATATATGCCAGCACCCCGACCTCTCCTTACGAAACCTGTTTCGGTGATGTTTCATGGTATATTCAGTAATCATTGAAGTTTCCTATTCGGTGCATCTCTAATAGCTGTGAGAGTATGAATGTGGTTTGCCCCTCGTGTAAAATTTTGCCTAAAAATATTCCATCCAACAGAGCCTCCATGTATCTTCCAATATCCTTGTGGGAAAGTCAGAATGATGTCAGATCGTAAAAACAGAAGGACAAAATATGTACAAATAAAGTACAAAAAATGTACGAAAAATGTACAAAAAAAGTACAAAAATAGTACAAAAAAAGTGCAAAAATAGTACAAAAAAAGTACAAACTTGCACTAAACAGTACAAAAAATGTACAAAAAATGTACAAAAAAAGTACAAAAAATGTACAAAAAAAGTACAAAAAAAGTACAAACTTGCCAGGCCAAAGTACAAAAAAAGTACAAAAATAGTACAAAAAAAGTACAAAATTTTGTGTACTTTTTTTGTAACTTTTTGTCCTTTTTTTGTACATTTTTTGTACTAATATTTTTTCCTGTGGTGCGTTGAGGTGGCACTCCTTAAATGTGGGTTTTGGCCTTTATTTTGAAAACGCGCAAAAATAAACACGTATCGTTAGTACAAAAGTTGATCAGAAGTGAATTTCCTTCAATTTGATGTGCATATCACATAAAAAAATTTTTAAACATTTTTGACCAAATTTCGTCAAAAAAAATAGATTTTCACGGGAATGCCATCGCAAGCCAGTGCATTTACACGTACATGTACATATGTAATGAATTTGAAAGGCTGAAAAACACTAACATTTGTGTTTTACTGAAACGTAATTAAAAATTTCTGGTGTTTTATTGAGTGTGGTATAATTTTAATTTAATTAAACGCAATACTTTCTGCATGAGACAGATATATAGTGCGTGTGAATACAAACGCAAATTTTCGGCTTGCGATTTTAAAAAATTGGCTCAACGAAATAAGTAAAAATTTGGCACATAAATGCACCTTGTCATCTTCGAGCGGTCGCAAAATTTGATTTTTGGCAAATCGATAGTATCTAAAAAATTTAGCCAAATTTATGTTTTTCAAAAATCGCGATTTTAGTGTTTTTCGATATATCAATCATATTCATCAAAAATGACTTTTTGCGACCGCTTGATCACGTTGAGGCGAGCACAATGAGCTATTGATTGTGCAACAGCTACTTACTTGCAAAGAGAAATGCGTTTGGCGTGCGGCAAGCTGCGTTTTGCCACCTAAGGTAACGCTCCTGAAATGTGACTTTTCAAAAAACGGCAGTTCGGGGCCAATTTTAGATACACAATGGCAAGCTGGTGTAAAAGTATGTCTAAATACAAAAAATGAAGTTGATTGATACAAATTAGCATTCACTGTAGACCAAACGTGAGTGGAATTTCGGCTTGCGATTTCTCTTCGCAAGTAAAGGCCGATTCACACGCTGCGATTTTACTGCGATTTTGCCGCAGCGTTTTTGTCGCTGCGGCAAAACGCAGCTTGCCGCACGCCAAACGCATTTCTCTTTGCAAGTAAGTAGCTGTTGCACAATCAATAGCTCATTGTGCTCGCCTCAACGTGATCAAGCGGTCGCAAAAAGTCATTTTTGATGAATATGATTGATATATCGAAAAACACTAAAATCGCGATTTTTGAAAAACATAAATTTGGCTAAATTTTTTAGATACTATCGATTTGCCAAAAATCAAATTTTGCGACCGCTCGAAGATGACAAGGTGCATTTATGTGCCAAATTTTTACTTATTTCGTTGAGCCAATTTTTTAAAATCGCAAGCCGAAAATTTGCGTTTGTATTCACACGCACTATATATCTGTCTCATGCAGAAAGTATTGCGTTTAATTAAATTAAAATTATACCACACTCAATAAAACACCAGAAATTTTTAATTACGTTTCAGTAAAACACAACTGTTAGTGTTTTTCAGCCTTTCAAATTCATTACATATGTACATGTACGTGTAAATGCACTGGCTTGCGATGGCATTTCCGTGAAAATCTATTTTTTTTTGACGAAATTTGCTCAAAAATGTTTAAAAAATTTTTTATGTGATATGCGCATCAAATTGAAGGAAATTCACTTCTGATCAACTTTTGTACTTACGATACGTGTTTATTTTTGCGCGTTTTCAAAATAAAGGCCAAAACCCACATTTCAGGAGTGCCACCTCAACGCACCACAGGAAAAAATATTAGTACAAAAAATGTACAAAAAAAGGACAAAAAGTTACAAAAAAGTACAAAAAATTTTGTACTTTTTTATACTATTTTTGTACTTTTTTTGTACTTTGGCCTGGCAAGTTTGTACTTTTTTTGTACTTTTTTTGTACATTTTTTGTACTTTTTTTGTACATTTTTTGTACATTTTTTGTACTGTTTAGTGCAAGTTTGTACTTTTTTTGTACTATTTTTGTACTTTTTTTGTACTTTCCATTCAAATGTTTTGTACTATTTTTGTACTTTTTTTGTACTTTTTTGTACTTTTATTTTTTTGTTTCAGGACAAGAATTTCTGTAAAAAATTGATTTCGTTAAATAGGCCTTAAGGTGGTAGTGTCGCTAAAGCAGTTTTGCTCATAGGTTACAAAAAGAGAGCTTTTTGCTTTGAAAATGTGCGTTCACTGAGATACTAGTAAAATGGTATATGGTGTCAAATGAATACTACCAGACACTAGACTAGCAATATCTACCAATATTTTGAATCAATCACCATTTGTAAGCCAGACATCCCACAATAGAGACATAAAAGTTCAAAAAATCAAGCCAGATATCAGATCGGCCAGCTTGTGAAGTACATATAAGGTTTTGACGCACAATTTTTTGTCACCAATAAGAAAAATGAAAAATAAAGGTTCGATTTTCTTTAGATTTCAAAATAAGCTTCTAGATTTTTTACAATTTATCATTATTGCTGTGAGTACTTCACAGTTTACACATAGTTTCACAGTTCAAACAGGTATTACTCCGCTACCACTCAAGCAATTTGCACTAACTTTTCTGTGCATAAACTAGAGCATATGTGCTTTTAGTCTGTGTAAACAATTTAAACAAAAAGTTTTATAATTGTGACGAAATTATCGAATGTGAATAGGTTTTCAAAACGTCATTTTTCCGACTTTGCGACTTCACTGCTAACTGTATGCTGCATCAATTTTGCTAAAACTTAGTGAAATTATTTGCCTTGAAACATGTTTTTAGAATATATAAAGAACAATGACCTATTTTTTACAGAAAAAGTTTTATAATCGCGCAAAATCGACTGCTTTCGCGACACTACCCCCTTAAAAGTGTAAAAAAGACGTTAAAATTTTCAGCGATTTTTGCACTTTTTTTTGTACTATTTTTGTACTTTTTTTGTACATTTTTCGTACATTTTTTGTACTTTATTTGTACATATGTAATGAATTTGAAAGGCTGAAAAACACTAACAGTTGTGTTTTACTGAAACGTAATTAAAAATTTCTGGTGTTTTATTGAGTGTGGTATAATTTTAATTTAATTAAACGCAATACTTTCTGCATGAGACAGATATATAGTGCGTGTGAATACAAAAACGCAAATTTTCACTTCGATTTTAAAAAATTGGCTCAACGAAATAAGTAAAAATTTGGCACATAATGCACCTTGTCATCTTCAAGCAGTCGCAAATTTTGATTTTTGGCAAATCGATAGTATCTAAAAAATTTAGCCAAATTTATGTTTTTCAAAAATCGCGATTTTAGTGTTTTTCAGCCTTTTTAAATTCATTTTACATATGTACAAATAAAGTACAAAAAATGTACGAAAAATGTACAAAAAAAAAGTACAAAAATGAGTTGCGAAAAAAAAGTGCAAAAATCGCTGAAAATTTAACGTACTTTTTTACACTTTTAAGGATCATGTCAAAAGCAGTTTACGCAATTATAAAACTTTTCTGTGATAGGTCATTGTTCTTTATATATTCTAAAAACATGTTTCAAGGCAAATAGTTCACTAAGTTTTAGGCAAAAATTAATCCGCAGCATACAGTTAGTAAAAGTGAAATGACGTTTTGAAAACCTATCCTCGATAATTTCGTCACCAATTATAAACTTTTTTGTTTAAATTGTTTACACAACTAAAAGCACATATACATTTTTGCACAGAAGTTATCGTGCTTAGTAGTAGCGGAGATAATTGTGTTTGAACTGGAAACATGTGTAAACTGTGAAGTACTCCACACAATAATGATAAATTGTGGAGATCTGAGAAGCTTATTTGAAATCTAAAGAAATCAAACCTTTATTTTTCATTTTACTTATTGGTGACAAAAAATACAAAAACCTATATGTACTTCACAAGCTGGCCGATCTGATATCTGGCTTGATTTTTTGAACTTTTATGTCTCTATTGTGGGATGTCTGGCTTACAAATGGTGATTGATTCAAAAATATTGGTAGATATACCTAGTATGTATGCATAATTTCATTTGACACCATATACCATTTACTAGTCTCAGTGAACACACATTTCAACAAAAAGCTCTCTTTTTGTAACCTATGAGGCAAAACTATTTTAGGCCGGGCGCTACCACCTTAAGGCTATAACGAAATCAATTTTACAGAAATTACTTGTCCTGAAACAAAAATTAAAAAAAAAGTACAAAAAAAGTACAAAAAAAGTACAAAAATAGTACAAAACATTTTGAATGGAAACTACAAAAAAAAGTACAAAAATAGTACAAAAAAAGTACACAACTTGCACTGAAACCATTACAAAAAAATGTACAAAAAAGTATTACAGAGAAGTTGGAATAAAACACAAAAACTAAAACTACAGCCAAAACCCAAAAATAGTCTAAAAGTAACAAAATTTTTTGTACTTTGTTTGATTTTTTGTTTTTTTGCTAACATTTTTGCTATTAATATTTTTTTTGTTAGTGTAAATAGTCGCTCCTGAAAAATGTGGGTTTTGGCACTCTATTTTTTTTTTTTTTTTTTTTTCTTTTTTTTTTTTTTTTTTTTTTTTTTTTTTTTTTTTTTATTTTGAAAAAAACGCGCAAAGAAACGCATTAATATTAAGTACAAAAGTTGAAATCAGAAGTGAATTTCCTTGATTGATGCGCACATAAAAAATTTTTTTAAAACATTTCTTGAGCAAATTTCGGTCAAAAACATGCAATTTTTATGTGATATGCGCCATCAAATTGAAGGAAATTCACTTCTGATCAACTTTTGTACTTACGATACGTGTTTATTTTGCGCGTTTTCAAAATAAAGAGCCAAAACCCACATTTCAGTGCTGCGCCTCAACACACCACAGAAAAAAAATATAAGTACAGAAAAATGTACAAAAAAGGAACAAAAAGTTGCGAAAAAGTAACAAAAAAATTTTGTACTTTTTTATACTATTTTTGTACTTTTTTTTTGTACTTTGGCCTGGCAAGTTTGTACTTTTTTTGTACTTTTTTTGTACATTTTTTGTACTTTTTTTGTACATTTTTTGTACATTTTTTGTACTGTTTAGCCCAAGTTATTTACTCTTTTTTTTTGTACTTATTTTTGTACTTTTTTTGCTTCTTTCCATTCAAATGTTTTGTACTATTTTTGTACTTTTTTTGTACTTTTTTTGTACTTTTTTTTATTTTTTTTGTTTCAGGACAAGAATTTCTGTAAAAAATTGATTTTGAGTTCAATAAGTTCAGGTCGTCATGTCGCTGAAGCAGTTGCTCATAGGTTACAAAAGAGAGCTTTTTGCTTTGAAAATGTGCGTTCACTGAGATACTAGTAAAATGGTATATAATATTAAATGGATCTCCAGACACTAGACTAGCAATATCTACAATATTTCGATTGATCACCATAAGCCAGACATCCCACAATAGAGACATAAAAGTTCAAAAAATCAAGCCAGATATCAGATCGGCCAGCTTGTGAAGTACATATAAGGTTTTGACGCACAATTTTTTGTCACCAATAGAGAAAAAAAATGAAATAAAGGTTCAATTTTCTTAGATTTAGAAAAATAAGCTTCTAGATTTTCAATTTTATCATTATTGCTGTGAGATTCTCACAAGTTTACACATAGTTTCACAGTTCGAACAGTCTTTTCTTCACTACCCCACATTTCAAGCAATTTGCACTAGTTTTTGTGCATAAACTTGAGCATATGTGCTTTTAGTCTGTGTAAACAGATTTTAAACAAAAGTTTTATTAATTCTGACAAAATTATCAAATGTCAATAAGTTTTCAAAACGTCATTTTTCCGACTTTGCGACTTCACTGCTAACTGTATGCTGCATCAATTTTGCTAAAACTTAGTGAAATTATTTCCTTGAAACATGTTTTTAGAATATATAAAGAACAATGACCTATTTTTTACAGAAAAACTTTATGATCGCGCAAATCGACTGCTTTCGACACTACCTTTAAAAGTGTAAAAAACGTAAAATTTTCAGCGATTTGCACTTTTTTTGTACTATTTTTGTACTTTTTTTTGTACATTTTAATTAATTTTGGATGGAAGACATAATAATTTGAAAAAATAAAAATCATGATATTTCAATATGATTGCACAAAATAATTAATATGTAGTTAGTCAAATTTTTTAAATTAAAAACAAAAACCATCGCACTCTGTACATGCAAAAATTGTTGAGCTTAATTAATAAAATTATCCACACTCAATAAAACACCAAAAATTTTAATTACGTTTCGGTGGAAACGTAAAATATGTTCATGTTGACCTTTCAAATTAATTACATATCTACAAATAAAAATTTACAAAAAATGTACGAAAAATGTACAAAAAAAAGTACAAAAAATAAGTACAAAAAAAAGTGCAAAAATCGCTGAAAATTTTAACGTCTTTTTTTTTACACTTTTTAAAAGGATCCTGTCGCGGAATCAATTGATTTTGCGCGATTATAAAACTTTTTCTGTAAAAAATAGGTAGTTGTTCTTTATATCTACTAAAAACATGTTTTAAGGAAAATAATTTCACTAAGTTTTAGCAAAATTAAATCGGCGTACAGTTAGCAGTGAAGTCGCAAAGTCGGAAAAATGACGTTTTGAAAACCTATTAATTTTCGATAAGTTCATCACCAAATTATGATTTTTTATCTTTAAAATATTTTTCCTTCCTAAAAGCACATATGTTCTAGTTTATGCACAGAAAAGTTAGATAAAATTGTTTAAATGAGTCACGGAGAAATAATTATTTTGAACTGTGAAACTATGTGTAAAATACAGAAGTACTCACAGCAATAATGATAAATTGTAAAAAATCTAGAAGCTTATTTTGAAATCTAAAAAAAATCGAACCTTTATTTTTTAATTTTTCTTATTGGTGACTAAAAATTGTGCGTCAAAATAAAACCTGTACTTCACAAGCTGGCCGATCTGATATCTGGCTTGATTTTTTGAACTTTTATGTCTCTATTGTGGGATGTCTGGCTTACAAATGGTGATTGAATTCAATTATAATTTTTCAATATTGATAGTCTAGTGTCTGGTAGTATTCATTTTTTTAAAAGTACCATTTTTCTCGTACCCCACTAAACACACATTTTCAAAACAAAAAGCTCTATTTTTGAAGCCTATGAACAAAACTGCTTTAGCAACACTACCAATTTAAGGGCTATTAAACGAAATAAATTTTCAAAAAAAATTACTTGTAGTAAAACAAAAAAATAAAAGTACAAAAACATACAAAAAAGGTACAAAAATAAAACAAAAACATTTTGAATGGAAAGTACAAAAAAAGTACAAAAAATAGTACTAAAAAAGAAAGAACTTACAGCTAAACAGTACAAAAATAGAGATGTACAGAGAGGTACAAGATGTACAGAGAGTACAAAAAAGTACAACTTCAGGCCAAAGGTCAAAAAAAGTACAAAAATAGTATAAAACCGTTTTTGTACTTTTTTGTAACTTTTTGTCCTTTTTTTGTACATTTGCTAAATATATTTTTTTCCTGTGGTGTGAGGTGGCACTCCTAAAATGTGGGTTTTGGCCTTTAAACACGTATGTAAGTCCTGATCAGAAGTGAATTTATTTAATTCCAAATACGCATATCACATAAAAAGTAAACACTTTTTTGAGCAAATTTCGTCAAAAAAAATCAGATTTACGGAAATACCATCGCAAGCCAGTGCGTACACGTACACATGTACATATGTAATGAATTTGAAAGGCTGAAAAACACTAACAGTTGTGTTTTACTAAACATCATTAAAAATTTCTGGTGTTTTATTGAGTGTGAGTAATTTTAATTTAATTAAACGCAATACTTTCTGCATGAGGAGCATATTTGGTGCATATAAAACACAAATTTTCGGCTTGCGATTTTAAAAAATTGGTCCAAACGAAATAAGTAAAAATTTGGCACATAGATGCACATCTCGAGCAGTCGCAAAATTTGATTTTTGGCGGATCAGTATCTAAAAAACATAGCCAAATTTATATTTTTCAAAATCAGCAATTTAGTGTTTTGA